>WHVE01000854.1:0-51429 GCA_015178995.1 Trichophaea hybrida | reverse complement strand
TGTTTGCTTGCGCGTGCAGGACACGGGCAAAGAGAATGTGTTGGCCTTTCGCACTAGACATAAAGATATAATATTCTTAAGGTACTTAACTTGATAATATTTCAGGTGGTTTTTCCGCTGTATGTGTTCTGACTGTGGTTGTTCTGCTAGAGCTTGATCGTTGTGTTTAAACTTGGAGGGTTCAAGTTTGTCTTTTATAGATGAGTATTTCCACGTCAAAACTGCTGCTAAGAGGTGACGGTACATCTCTGGAATCTATGATATGTGTGTATGATACTTTCTCGATAACACTCAGTCCACCCAAGTGGGTGTTCACATAACATCCGATGGTTGCTTCAGAGCCGATCTCGGTAGTTAGTTGTGGAGAGTTCTGTTTCCCAATGTGTGGTTGCATAAGCCCCGACCAGGCATCCCAAAGGTTATCCTTGACCTTGCTGACACACTTATCAGACTATTACTTCGTATTAGTTATCTTTTTTCGTATTGAGTGGAATTGTGATCAATAATTCGTTGAGCTGCCAACCCACACATTGCCACGTACGTAGTGTCATCGCGTCTTATCCGTGTTTCCCGAAAGGGGTGCGCTCTCTCAGTTATCGCACAACAAACGCCACAGAGCTGGGGTTAGACAGTCAAGATCCGACCACCTATCTTTTAGGTAGAATCAACTGCCGGGGCGCAGTTAGCTTATCTTCTTTGTGTACTGACTCTAGAGATAGCAAAGTCCCACGTACTGATATGATATCGCTCGTCCCACCATTTCCAAGAGGCTAGGCCCGGACATGGTGTGTCCCAATATTAGCATGATAACGAAGATAACACTGGTCTGATTTGTAACGCACAGCTCACCCAAATGCCCTTGCAAGGCAGTTACATTGCTTCAGCAGTATGGTTGGTGTGTCCCAGGCCTTGGCCAGCACAATAGAAATTTCCCATAGTTACTGTCTGATCGAGTGTGAATACTGTCTCTACACCAGGCAGCTGACCTAGGTACTAAGACGCGGTATTGTAGCTTGGACTATTATAGGGATTTCACCCGGCTGTGTTGGGCCGTCCGCTAACTCATTATTAGATATCCTCGGGGGTGTGTTCACGACTGCTGACCTATGATCTGCAGCAAGCCCGGGAGACTAAGCCTGAAGTACCTTGTACACATGCTAAGGGAGAACCCCTAACAGACTGTTTGTCACACAGTCTAGGTGTTCAATTATGCAAAATTGATATATATGATCATAACGGCAGGCTGTCATGTATATTGAATGTGAATATGCCATGCAGTACTGAATACTTGAGTTTTTGTTTATTCAAACTTGGTTGATGGAGTGCATCAGTAAATATTGATTTGTCGATAAATACAATCAAAACTGCAATTAAACGGGTAGAGCTCACACTATCTGATGTACCAGACATGACGTGGGACCAAAGATTGTTGACACTCAGTTGACGCTCACTTCTAGTCCTGCAGTCTACGTGCCTTGTCATGCAAATACCATTTGTTGATTGTATCTGCAGGCTGTCATGCGTAGTGTTAGCAACTAGTGTTAGCAACTGTTCAATATTACGGGTCCGGGTCGGTTCCGGTTCCGGAACCGTACTAAACCTGAACCAGCACTAATCTCCGGATCCAAACCCGGAACCGAGGCCAACAGTTCCGTTCTGGGACAGCCAAAGAACCGAACTGCCCAATCTCAAGCAGTTCCGCCCCGGAACCGAACCGGACCCGCCGGGTTTTGGAGGGTTTCATCTATTAAACTATCGCTCCAATTAAATATTGCACTTCTGATTGGATCGCAACATGTTGTATACGTAGATTATGCAGTTGTTGACGGCCTTTCACCTCCCGCTCTCCGATTTGCGATACGGTTAGTATTCGTTGAGTCGCTGGGAAAAACAGTCCAGTTGGCAGTGTTTTCAGATTGATTTCACAGCGACTCAACGAATACTAATCGTATCGCAAATCGGGGAGCGGGAGGTGAATGGGTGACAAAAACTGCATAATCTACGCATATAACATATCGCCATCCAATGAAAACTCCAATACTTAATTCGAGCAGAAATGCTGTGATTATTGGGGCCGATAAAAAATGAGGCTCTGCTGCAGGTAAAACACGCCAAAACCCGGCGGGTTTCGGTTCGGTTCCGGGTTGGAACCGTTGCTAACACTATTAGCAACGGCTCCAGGTTACCCACCCTCGGTCAAGTTCCGAACCGGAACCGTACTAAACCCGACCCGGACATGATTTTCAGTTCCAAACCCGGAACTGGACCAGCCGACCCCCGGGTTTTACTGGGTTTAGTTAGACCTGTGGGGTCTTACCTGCAGGTTTTGAAACCAGGTTCTTCGGAATTTCGTGAATGGACAGCATCACACATGTGTCCAATGGCATTTGATGCTTTCTGCCCAGTTTTTAATTGTATAAAATCAATTTCAATATAGTGATCATTTCATTACTTATTCTTTCAGAGTTAACATTGGTGCATTATTGGGAACTTTGCAATGGACAAAAGCAGTCAGAAGTTGGAAATTATGAATGCAGGACATATAATCCCTCGCACAAGAGGTGTTGTGTGCCCAAAAACCGTTGACGCTCTGTTGACACTCACTTTCAGTGATGTAGCCTTGTTGTCTCTTCTGCTCCATTGCATCACGCCCCTGTTGATCAACTCTGCACACCAACAGCTTAACCCGCTTGCCTGCCATTCGAATCATCACAGCTCTACCTGGACCAGAAGCCCCAATTCTATATTCCATTTGGTGAACGCTTTCCCCCACCGGATCTTGTCTGCAGGTGAACTGACTGTATGTGGATTGACATAATTCAAACTACAGAAGATACTATGTGCAATCAGCTTGAGATTGCATATAGCTGTAGAGAAGTACTGTTTAAGTTTGATTGCTGCAGGTTCCCAATATTGAGCAACGGACACTGCCCAAGGGGTGCATCTTGGATTCCCATGCTGTCCCACGAGACGGAGTGCGACTTTGGCTGGCACGATCATGCTGGCGGTGGGACCCTGAAACAGATCTTGCGGCAGATTGATAGAGAGGAGTATCAACCGCTAACTGAGAAGATTCATTCCGGTTCACTTATTAAAGCTCTGCTAAGTCGAACAGAGGCTGCTGACTTTATGCTGCTCGTGCTCGAACATGTCGAGATACTGATCACAGCTCCACATAACCAAGGGCTCAAAGTGCAATGAATACGAAAACGAAAGAGTCAATCGTTCAAGTCCAGCTACACTTATGGCAGGGCATTGAACACATTCGCGGACCATTGAAGGCAGATATTTCCTGGGGCAATGTGGAAGCTAAAACGGAATGCGATGCACCGCTATCCCATCGGAAAGACCACCGGTAGCTCACGTATATCCAGAACACTCCGCGTGGTTGGTTGGCTATGATAACTGGCGACATTTCAGATATCAGCAGCTCAGGCACTCCCGACAACTCTGATGTAGAGCATAGGCTTCCATCTAGCTCAACCACATCTGAGTCTGAATCTTGCCAACTCACAATGGTGAGCTGTTCTGAAGTCCAAATACCAATTTGTTTCACTAACAAATCCCTGAACTCAGTATATGGATTAGCAGCTGAGGCCCTTCTCAACTTTGGTGAGAATGAACAGGTTGTCCCTTCGATGCAAACCACTGTGTCACCTTCTGTTTTCTATATGAAAACAGCAGTTGCCCAGGTGCACCTGAGCTTCATGCGGACCTCTTCTTCTCAAATCACCTTGGATATATTTTCATCACCTATGGCCTCGCAACCTCCTAACTTTACAGCTTTGCAAGATCAAGATATTGAGCGCTCAGCAAGGACGGCCAGTCGAAATGGTTCTCTTCCCATTCACAGACATGTAAGGCCAGATAAATCCCTCATTTGTATCAAGCTAACCTTCAGGGCCACCGAAATGAACTGGATGATGTCGAAGAAGATGTCAGGATGGGTACGGGCCGGTACGGCTCCGTACTGCTCAGTAAGGGTAGATACGGTTGCACACGAAAATAAGTGATGAAGTCATATCATTGTAAGGTAAGATGATCGCTGGAGTGCAATTGCACTCCTGCGAAGTGTCAATGTACTGGGCGGTTTCCTGGCCTCAGCCCACGGCCATCACTTGGACTCCGCCATTACATCATCCCCCTCTCTAGCTGCAGACCCCCTGGGCTGCCATACCCGTACATGAGAAGAAAGAAGAGAAGCAAACAATTAAAGATCCAGACTTGTACACCATCGTACGGCCTCATGAATCCCGCTTCCGATCGGTAACGCTCAAGGATGACCTTTCGCTGGATCCGGCGCACGGGAAACTCCACCACCAGTGGTGGATAGTAAAACCCCATTCCGATGCCATTTGTACCGGGCCGAGATCCAACATGAGAAGAGAATAGAAGAGATGAGAAGAGAAGAGAAGTGAAGAGAAGAGAAGAGAAGGAAACCTCTAATTAGTCCGAAACACCTCCAGATCTCCGAATCCAAGCTGTTCCTGCCGCAGGCCTCGCTCTAAGTCCACCTCCGAATGTATCTCCAAAGTGACCTTTCGGCTTTTCCATGTCTCCGACTCTAAGTTCATTTGCAGCCCTCCGGATCCAAGCCATTGCACCTGATACTGCCGGATCGGTGGAGTTCATGTCATCGTGGCTTCGGCCATGGATCGTTCGTATCAGTGACACATCCCATGGGCCGATTGGCCTCTGATTCATCTCGGAATAGTCTCTGCAGCAGTCAACTGGCTTGAAAGGGTATACCCATCTTGATAATTGCTGCTGAATGTCAGGCAATGCTTCCGAGGTTTCGGCATTCGGTTGCCTTTCAACAGTTACATTTCGCGCTCGGTTGCAGTGCAAACAAGTATGCTTGGGCTCCAGGCGCAGCTTAGATCCGGGTACATCATCAAGTAATCCTTCGAGTAAACCTTCGAGTAAACCTTCCAGCCCATGGTTCCGAATATTCAAGTGGACATTCCGGTCCTCCAAATCCAAACTTCCATGCCAACGGCAGTCCACATCAGTGATAGCCTCGGCACTCAGCATCGATTGTATGTCCCATTGATTGCCTCTAGATTTACTCATATATCGGCTATCCGGATTTTCTTCGTCCTTGACTTTGGCTTCGCATTTAGCTTTAGATCCAATGGTGGTTGCTTTGTTTCGGCTTCATCCAGCCTTCGATTGCAGTGATCAAATATGGGCATGCATTCATACATACTTATTTGAGTTGCTGTATCTACCTCGTAAGCATGCCATAAGGTCATATTCATACAGCAATAAAGTGTGCTTGTGTTCCAGGTGCATTAAGGCATCCATTCCCCGGTTGTCATCCTTTCGACTTCCGAATTCGTAGACCCACTAAAGTCACGGATTTGCAGGCTCTATTCATATGATCATGCTTGTGGACCTGATCCCAAAACGGTTCAGTATTGTGGCTTCGAAGGGTGCTCATGTCAGTAGAAGTCATTGCTGACTGTGACGCGATGGATTTCGACAGGTTATTCTTTCTTGATGGAATCGAAGATCTGCTTCAACTGAGATCGGAGAGGAAAGCCCATTGAACTGCTCGCAATGAGTTGTATTTGTTGAAATAACCAATTCATAAGTATTTCGTAAAAGGTCAGAGTTACCATGTAATTCGGTGTGTTTGCGCTGTCAGTAACTCATGCTTTTGAGGCCTCCATCATGGTAGCCTCCTCGTACGTCCGTTTAGGATTGCAGCCGGTTCACGTTGCGCAACTTGACATCTCGATTGCTGATGTGTCTGGCCTTCCGGCCGCTAGCACTGGATGCGGTTGCCCGATTGTCATTATCGGTTGAAGGCGATTGTGCATCCGGTGGTACTCCCGCTTCGGTGGTGAAGCCCAGCATCCTAGCCAGTGACTTCTCGTTCACTCCCAGGCTTCACGGTGCTCTTGCCCTTGATCTCATTGCCTTCCAGTTGCCGTTGGCATCTGCAGTATGCTAGATGCACTTGGTGGTAATGATGTGTCATTCTAGCACTTCCGGTGCGGATTTTGTTAAAAGTAGCGATTTTCCGACTTTCGGAACAGTCATCCCTCTCTTTTTCAGATTGGTGCTCCGTTGACGACTTGTGAATATGCTAGAATACGCTGACGATTCTCGTCCATTCTGACTGTTTCGATTGCCATCGTGGCTCAATACTTAAAAATCTGCATTCGATTGCAAGTCTCGCAGCATCACTTTTAATGTCAGTGTTTCTTAAGGAAAAGGGTAAAGTTGAAAGGTAACCTTGTATATCCATCTCGGTGAGAAGACGCTTGTTATCATTCGGCAAGTGTGTGCGATTGCACTCTGCACTCGTAAAATTGCATTTTGCGACTTTCCCCCAGCAGCCGTTTCTTATCGGTTGATGATTGTGTGCATATTGAGAGTTCAGTAGTGAACTCAGCGTTTCAAGTCGCCATCTTTCTTTGCAAGAATATCGATAGTTGCTCGGGTTCCGGGGCGGTCATGTTAACGAGCCTTATGTCGATTCTCTAATTGATTTTCGGCGATTCTGGCACTTCCGGTTGCCATCGTCACTTTATACTAGCGATTTCAATTCTCGTTGTATAACATCTAAACTCAGAGTTTCTTGAAGAGAGTAGAGGTTCAAACAAAACCATATATCAGTTGGGATATAGACAAAGACTCTTATTACCGTTCTCGGGAGTGTGTGCAATTGCACATGCACTCGTGAAATTTGCATTCCGTGCCCAGCCATAACTTTCTCAGTTTCATAAGGCTTTACTGAGATGCATAAGCGGTGGTTGTGTCATGGTTGCCATCCGCCTAGCAGTCGTTTCTCATTGTGAATAAATTCGGGGAACATATGGTATTCATGCGCGACAATCCTCGGACGTTTGTACGGCCTCATATCGATCAGTAAGCCACCGTACCTGCTCCACAAGTGTTAGCTATGTGATAATGCAACAGATGGAGCGGTAGATGTCGCGGAAACCAGGAGCCCTTGTCATAACAAGTTATCCTCGATGGGAACCCCCGCTGCCCGGTACGCCCTTCTTCGCTCGGCCAGCCGGTAGCAGTCATTCAAGCACCGTCAATTTGTAACTCTTCTGCCCCAACCACCGCCGCTGCTCCTGTTCGTCGTCATCCAGCTCCAGGGGCTTCTCTCAACATACCTTGGTGATGCCTTCCATGGAACTCCCAGCGACCCAGTGCACCATCATCATATGCAGTAACTCCAAGAAATTGAATATCCAGAGGAATCGCTTCATGCACCTGGGCCACCTTTCCGGCCACGAGGTCTTTGTCCAGTGCACATAATCTTCTTCTCCTGGAGCGCTCCAATTGGTGTCTGTAGAGATATCAATTGTAAAGCCGGGGGAAGAACCTAGGATCCCCGTGGCACCCCCGGTAGTCATCATCCACCTGTAAGGACTTCCCACTTCCACTCAAACACACTCAATTGGTGCCGATTGGAGTTCAACATTGGTTCGTCAAGCTCTGGTAAGCCATTGGCTCATGCACATCGTAAGTCCACTGGGGCTTCTCTCACTGCTTACACGGTGATGCCTTCCAGTGCTGATTCAATAATTCGTATGGCGTCTTATACTTCTGACCGTATATGTTAGAAATTGAATCATAATGTCGTTCTGGATCTCTGGTCCGTAGATAATTTTTGATCACAGTTTGAGGTTGAGTATCGCCCTTGAACCATCACCCAGATTTCGTATCAGGGTAATCACGATCGCGATTGCCATTCGCAGTGTCGATCAAATATACGGTAATCTCATGCTTCGATCATCCATCAAAGATGTCAATCTCATAGCATTCGGCCATCTTTGCACAATAGGCCTTGAATTGTTCCTATAAGCATCCTCTGTAGCTGAACATCGCCTGTACAATACTGATGCTTGATAGGTGCGCCTGATCATGCAATTGTAGCAAGTATCGACTTGTCTTTGTCGTTGACTTCGCATTTGGATCGTCTATGATTCGATCTGTTTAGGGGTAATCATCGTAGAACCAATTAATCGACCTGTTAAAATTGGACGATTAAGGCATGCTAGCGGTTCCTGCTGCATAATAGGTCACATTCGGTGAGATTTGACTTGTTCCGGTGTTCCATCGTATGCGAATGATCTGGTTGAATGTATGTCGAGGACTTCTCGTTCGTGTGACCATCCACCGGTGATGCACCTCTCGGGGTCAATCGACCTCCGGAATTGTTTCTGCATCAATCAATGAACTCAATTGGGTATACTTATCAAATATCAGTGCTGGTAAGATGCTAGAGTATGAATGTGAAAACATGTAGCGATCGCATTCGGTGATGCGATTCACGGGATCGATTGACCTTCGAATAGCCCCAAAATCTTATCTGCTGCTATCAATAAACTCAATTGGGTATACTTATCAAGTCTCAGTGTGTGTAAGTCTCGAAAAGCGAAGTTTGGCAAGGTTTGGAAGCCTCTAAGTCCACCTCCGAGTGTATTTCCGATGTGAACTCCCTGCTCTCTGTGTCGATTGTATGCACCCTTGACCTGAGGTTTTATTGGCTGCAAGGCCCTCCAGCTGGCCCTAAATTGTCAACCATGGCCTTGGGCGGTGTGATGAGCTTTCAATGTTGATCGGTTTTCGGCTTGCTTTCGTCCTGGATTTCTTCTATATAGGGAATTTGTATTGACCTCGATTCTCAAAGAACCACCTGTAAAACAATCATCTTGTAGAGAGATAATCGCGATCATCTGATCATATGTGCCATCATGCTCTGCAGATGCACTTCCGTACGCGTTCAATCCTGACCCATCGTTGCAGCTTTTCAGAGCTTCCCCTCCATGCGGTGGAAGGGAATGCGATCAGTCGAAGCTATCGTAGAACCGATGAATCGATGTGTTTCTGATACGGCTCCGCGGCCTTTTATCGTCATCCGACAAATTGTTGGAATACGATTTCTCTCGTTGAATGATCTCGTGAAAGTTATCCCAGAGGTAAGGCCATTGTGGCCAGTAACGCGTTTCGTAGAAACAATTAATATCCCGATCGTCTCAACATCGTCTCTGTAACCGTCAACCAGGTCAATTGGACAGTAAACTTAGCGATACGTATTGCTCCTGCGAAACTAGTGTGTATCCACCACCACATCCTGGATGGCAATTGTCATCCTCACCTCGAGTCACGTGATCATCGCAGGTGAGGTTGTGATCTTCGGCATCGTGAGCGGTATTGATTTCCTCCTAGTTTCTGTTTTCGACGTCCACAGAACCGCTGGTTTCCGGTGATCAATTAATTGCCTCGGCCGGTAGTCCACCACCGATGCATGTAGTTTTCTCGCGCTCACGAAGGTTAGCAACGTAGAATGCCGTTCTAGATGACTTCTCTAAAGAAATTGAGGGTACAATTTCATGTTTTTTGAAATCTCTGTATGTTTTTGTGTTTGTTGTTGTTGTTTATTCATACTGTATTTACTCTAGCTAGAGTATGACAGGACCCTTATCACCCCCGCCTCCGGGCGAGCCGGTTAGATGGCGGAGCTCCCACCTACTACCCTTCATCCCCGCTGACAAAAGAAAAGAAATGTAAATGACTGACCGCTCCTGACAAAAAAACCCCATACCGAAAGAAAAGCAAAAGATAGACACCACCGACCTCCATGCCTCACGTAGGCGGGAACTTCCCAACGTCCGTGGCCGCCAGGAAGTCCATCACCGCCTTGTCACATATCTCCATGGAAAACAGCTCAGATATCTGTACCTGCCGACATCTGCCCGCTTTCCAGCCCGTTGCCTTCCCCACCTTCTTCCAGAGCTCCCGCTGCTGGTGTTTCCACCGGCTGCAGTGGCGGAGGAGATGCTCCCGTGTCTGGGCCACCGTCCCTCCGCACCACCAGCACTTGTCATCCTCCCGGTGTCCAAACCGTTTTAGGTAAGCTCCGGTAGGTGCATGTGCGTATAGTGACACGTTGGAAATAAAGGGGTTGATCGCGAAGGGGGTGAGCGAAACGTGTTTGATAACTTATCAGCGATCATAGTGTCAGGACGTGTACGGGCCAGTATGGCTCCGTACTCCAGAGTAACGGTTGATACGGTTGCACACGAAAATAAGTGATGAAGTCATATCATTGTAAGGTAAGATGATTGCTGGAGTGCAATTGCACTCCCGCGATGTGTCCATGTACTTGGCGGTTACCCGGCCTCAGCCCTCAGCCATCACTCGGACTCCGCCATTACAGAAGACAATCATGAAGACCGTCAGCATGACAACTATCGCACCACTGGTTCGGACGATGATGATCACGAGCTACTGTCAACTCATGAACGGAATAGACGCACTCGCGACACCGGCTCAAACTGTCTGATCAGGGCTCGCTCAGATCCCAGCCATGCAACTGACTGACTTCACATAAAGAAATCCAAAACAAATCTCAGGAGCACCAACGGAGACCGTTCTCGGTTGTCGACGCACTGAAAATCACCTGAAGGCACCCCTCCTCAATCCTCTTGCCAAGATACGAAGTTTATCGTTCCAGTGAACCATGCCAGACTGCGGCCTGCAAGGAGTTGGAATTTCTTTGCTGCCCCTCCACCTATTGATGGTGGATTGGGGACGAAGAGCAACAAGGATAGCATGGTGCCAATCCCTAACATAGCAGCTTTCAATTCAGCAAAGGACATCTCAAAATCTGTTCTTTATACTGAAAACGCCTGGCTGGCCTCACAAGAGGACGAATTGGGCATTTGTGATATGGCATGGGATGAAGCCCTTGACGCCATGACCATCAATCAGAGAGCTGTTGGCGCACTCAATGGCATGCAACATATGTGGGAGTGCCCCAGTGGACCCAGTGAGCACATAAATACCCTGACACATGGAATTGTGAGTTTCTGAAGTATTCTCCGGGTTTCAAAGTGTGTTAATACTACTGATCAATGCAATACAGTTGCAGGGGAAAAGCAGTGGTATGTGGGGTCGACTAGTCACTACAGCGAGGCTTATGGTGACTTCACTATACTTGTTGAAGATCGAAGAGAAGATTCTATGTCTACAGCAGGTTGCCACTGTGCTGAATGATGAGTCTTGGATTGGGAAATGGGAAGCTCTCCTGAACAGTACGAAGGAAGTCTGGTAGTTTGCAAGATGAACGCCCGCCGCGCTGTTCTTTGCTCACTTCTTCGCTTCCAACACATACATTGGGAGACAAGAGCATTTCAACGAATTTTAGGACATGCGAGTGACTCTCCAATTGATGTGCTTCGCTGCGACCGCACTCAACTGCACCTTGAGAGACTACGAGCGAGGATCTAACATTGAACCCTCTCAGGACTTCCTGAGGGAGATATTCAGCCGTCAGTGTACCCCCTGGATCCTATAATCAACGGCTACTATAATTGGATATAGCCTTGTACGAGAGATGCCGGAGACACTGTAATTCCATTGGTCCCGGTCACCAGGCGGCCATCTTTCAGCATTTGGGCAGCTAAATGGATGCAAGAAGTGCCAGCTCTGCCAAGCACTTGACCCATTAGGTAGGACCAGATACAGCAGGGGAGGAAACGGAGGAACTGGCAGCTGTGTTCAGGTGAGTGTCTGTTTCTCGGGGGTTGTATATCTCGGGGTTTGGGTTTCATTTGTCATGGTGGTGTCGAGGTGCTGCTGGGGCGCAGCGTGGATATATGATGTTTGAGATGATAGTGTCAGGCTGCAGTAGATGAATGCCAAAGATGTGTGCGATGCTACAGGCACATCTGAAAATGGGTGACACACCATGATTCCATCTGGAAATGGAGAAATACATCCAGGTGCTCCTGAATAATCCTAGAACTTACCGGTGCCCCACAGCAAGCTCAGAAGCGACCATGGAGGACTTTGCTTCACTTTGGGAATCTTCCAAAACACCTTGAAAGGCATCAGAAGTGGATACGGAGTACACGATTGCGATACAGGATTTCCCAGCGCATTCTCAGAGGCATCAGAAGTGGCTACAGAATAAACTTTAGCAATTCAGGAATCACCCGGGGCAGCTGTAAAACCTCCAGAAGAACAAGGAAGTGTGCAAAGGCTGTATTCGCCGGGCCTGGAGGACTCCTGGAGGGTTTGCAGTGTGCGTCATTGAAAATCAACCTCCGCAACCGCTGGACGGTCCCATGGCTTGCGGGACCAGACGATTGACTTTGCTGATGGTTGTCTTTACATTACAGTAATCTTGTTCTTTTCAAACCATTTTAACTTTCTATCATTGATCATTATTCAGTGATCAATCATCACAGCATACAACTTGAATATTGGAGGTCATGACAGTATTTGTTACCATTGCCATAGATGTGATACTTATCATGTCTCCCACATTTGCCATGTTTATGTCACTTCCATCACTTGCTGTAACTTTGATTGTCGCTTCTGTCACACAATCTGTTTCTGCGGTAGCTATCGTTGCTTATATGTCTATAATTGGGTTGTATCAGCTTATATATGTGTCTACTGTTGTTGATATGTTATATCTTCACCCGTATTCTAGCAGCGCTGGGAGTATGATTATGCAGTCAATTCAATATTACAAGTCTATTGCCAGTGTTCTTTTGTGTATTTCTATTGTTGTTTCTTTTCTATTTTTGCCATAACTTGTGTTGAAATATTGCTTTTATATGACAATAGTCATAAACGCACCTGCCATAAGCCTGCCAAATTCTAATAATTCGGCCCATTTTAGATACTCCCAATCCCCAAGCCTGAATATTCTCTCAATATACTCAATCAGTTTGTAAATAGCTTCGATTTGTCAACAACCAAAAAGCTGTTTACAGATTAGTTATCCATTGGAATCAGTGTACTATGAATATGGTTATCACTACAATAAGTACTGTAACTACCATATCTACCATTTATGGTACTGAAAAGCTACTTGAAAAATTAAAATAACCAATTTCAAAATGCAATTTTCAACTTGTCTCATGACCAGCCACCAGAGCCTGGTTGTCAAGCTCTTCAAGTAAAGTTTATAGAAGATGTCAGTCCATGAAGTCCCAGGTGAAGTCTGTGAGTTCTATTGTCTGTGAATCAACCACACTCACAAACCGGCCAGCTGGACACCAGCCAAATTGCCATAATTCAATCTGTTCCAGATGCTGCCAATTCCGAAGCCCCACCAGCCCCATAATATTCCAAATTAGTCTGTACATGGCATTGTTTAGCCAACAACCACAAAGCTGTCTACCGAATAATCATCTTTTGAATCACTATGCGATAAACATGGTTAGGACTACCATATCTACTTTAACCACCATAACTACAATTTATGGTACTGAAAAGCTATATATTGAATTGTTATAACAAATTTCAAAATGAAAATTTTATCTTCTCTTGTGCCAAGCCACCAATGCCACATTTGCAAGGTTTCAACCGAAGTTTAATAAGCATATCAGTCCATGAAGTCCCTTGTGAGTTTATTGAATTCCACTTTCCATGAATCATCCACACTTACAACCTGGGGGTCAAGGTTTCCTAACTTGAGGTTGAAGAGATTATAATAACCAAACTAACATTCAAAGTTGTATGTATTGCAAACAACACAGGAAACTCGAAATCCGGAATCACAGACACAAACAGAGGTTGGTGCCGAAGCAATTGATTGTTTTGTAGACAAGAGAACAAGTAATGAACAAACCTATCCTGCACAAATCGATTATCATTATATGCAGCTAACACGACCATTATCATCTTTACTCACTCGTTCCAAAAAACATCCATATCTTATTCAACTATGTACTGCAACCTTTTCAATCCATCAACATGTCATAACCATCACACAATATCTACAACCCAGCCAACAAACTTGATCACTTCCATCAAAACCTGATTTCTTGCGACACAACCTGATTCCTTCAATTGAACTCTGATTTCTTTCAACACAACTTGATTTCTTCCAGGCATCCCATATTCCTTGTAAACACTCCACCGATCATCAATATTCCTCTGATACTCATTCGACACAACCGTGATACTGGCCTGCCTGACACCAGCTGATTGCCTATAATTCAACCAATTGGAGATGGTGACAATTCTCGAGTCCTAACAGCCCCGCAATCTTCTGAATGTGTCTGTAGATAGTTTTGTTTAGCCAATAACCAAAAAACTGTGTACAGATTAATTATCCATATCAATAAGTGCACTATGAACATGATTAGAACTACCATAACCACTTCAACGACTATAACTACTGTTTATAGTACTGCAAAGCCACATATAGAATTAAAATAACAAAATTCAATATAAAAATTTGAACTTGTCTCGTGCCCAGCCACCAGAGCCTCATTTGCATGCTGTTGACGTCAAGTTCACAGAGAATGTCAGTCTGTGGTGTCAGAGGTCAGTTCATGGAGTTCCACCTTCCATGAATCAACCTATCAAATCTGCTACATGCTAATTATGTTTAACCAAGGGTAACATTACTCTGATCACAAAGTTATGTATACATGAAATATGAAAAATTCATCGCTCTTTCAACTCATGATCCCCGATTTACCATATCTTTAATATTGACAGAATGGCTATGGAAAAACATTGATTTTCGGTGTTTCGCTAGTATTTTTTTCAGGCCACTCAATCAATTTTATAGATATCCTAAATCGAAAACTGGGAGGTGAAAGAACTATGAATTATGCATAATTTATGTGTATATCACTTTGTGATCAGACAAATACTCATAGACCTAATGGGACCGACTTTTTTGTCATTTTTGTCTGTGCAGCTCAGCATAGAACAGATAAAAAATTTCCCCCGATTCACCCTGCGATCGGCTCTATCCCTCAACGCAGTGACTGGTCAGCCCACGCAGTGTGTAGGCTGCGGTCAGTTCCTGGTGCCCAGTTACTCCGCTAGTTGACCGTCAGTCTGACGTCCTCCGTGAATTGAATCAAACAAAAACTCTTTCTTGTTGCCACCCTCGCGAACTCACTGGTGCCGAGACAAAATGTTTGTCACCATACTGATTACCGTAAGGTTGCTACGATATTCTACTTCAACTGATACTCAGAAGTACTAAAACATAATTTATGGGGTTTGACACTAATTCTGTGCTTATTTTGAGACTGCGTAACTACTTACTATGCTGTAGCGATCGTTTAGGTTCGTATGTCAATCATTATAGAAGGGCTTGTCTGTAAATGTTTCATTGCAGATTAAATTAACTTTAGGCATCTTTTAAAACTCAGGTATATACAGTAAACTAGAAAACTAAGGGAAGAGGGGTAGAGGGAGAGGATCTTCCCTAGTTAGGCGGCAATCCAGAGGGTGAGGCAAAACAGGCGCTGTCATACTCCAGATAAAGTTCATACAGTATGATTCAAATGAAATAACTAGAGAACCATAAGTTCTTACTCATGCTGATGACATTTGCCTAATGTCAATGGGCCATACATCTGCGGCAAAATAATAGTGATACAATTTCTCCTAGGGCCCTCATAAATGAGTCAAAGAAGTAGAAGTAATCATATCTCACCTAGAATACTGAGCCCACTCAATGTCATTTTGGGTGGTTTGGTGATACCTTGATTGACTTGCTTGTGCTCTCTCAAGGGCAGAAGGCCCGTATATGTACAATAGTTCAGTGTACAAGCTCTTCGTACCCAGATTTGTACTACCAGTCATCGGCCAAGTCCCATCAGTCCGTATTTTTGCATTAACTTGTAATGGCCTTACGGAGGCCGCGATTGATGTTCTAAGTTTACATACAACACTCTACCCAGCTTATCTCGGGGGCATTCAATTTTGACAGTCATATTGTGGCAACAGAATTGACTTTCTGGCTATGCATCATTTTCTTAATTACGCAATTAAATTGCAGAGGCTATGGTAGTAAACTTAGTTTGATGGAAAATCACTGAGCCCATCTGTGTGCAGGTCAATAGGTTCATACTCATAGCTACACTCATTACCAAACTCGTGCTACATATGTTACAGATGTACATGATGTTACAGGTCTGATACACGGTCACTGCCAGTGATGTCAACCGTCCCGTCTGACAGCTGGGGATGGTGGGCCGTCCGAGATCTCCGCAGGACAGACAGGATGGCACCAAGGCCGTCCGTCCCGTCCTTACTCCACAATGTCGGCAGGATGGCCGGGGAATTGCCAGGGACGGCGACTTTGCTATCCACGGCAGTCATCCACCGTCCCCGGCCGACATCGGGCAGTTACAATATGAATTTAGATGAAATCTAAAATAACCCTGAGAGCGCACGGTAAGAGATATAAATGGACCCATGCCAGGGTGCTGTGACACTTGTATCTAACTACAGTGCTATAACATGAGTAGGTGCGAATTATATGTACTTATAAGAAATTCGTATAAAACTAGGTACAACTAATCCAGTCTATTCTCTTGACCTCAAAGCAAGATCATTATATATCTGTTCTATTCGTACCATATCAGACTCAGTTGCTCCAATGATTAACCCCTGCTCTACCCATGATTTCAGGCTCCGCATCTATTTATATCTCTCACAGCGCGCTCTCAGAGCTATTTTCAATTTCATCTCAATATATTTTGTAACCATCCGTTGTCGGCCGGTGACGGTGACTTCACCGTCCCCAGCCGTCTTTGCCATCCGTCCCCATCCACGTTCAAAAAGACGGTACCGTCTCCGTCTGGTCCATCCCCGTCCTCAGTGATCCCAAATGACCGGAACGGTTGATTTCACTCATCACTGCTGCAGGGGCTGATGCCGCCTGTATATGTTCCGACCGATTGACGAACTCTGCCCGTTCGCGAACTGGCTGGACCAGTTTGCGAACTTTGTCTGGTCCGCGAACTGGAAATCCAGTATGCAACCTCACAAAAATACTGGGTACCAGTGAATATTTAATCCTGCAAAGTCAGTCTAGGAATGGTATTTTTCTTGTTGGAAATCTGCTCAGCACCACAGTGCCCAAATAGATAGTTCAAGTGCACAGTAGATAATAATAATAGTATTGATTCTGGACTTCGCGCATAGCACCTACTATCGATTTCTAATGCTCTTTCTTGTATTAATGTATACTTGCAGGCTAAAATCAAGAGTCATGCCATATAGAAGAAGCACAAAGGTGACTGTGTGAAGTTATATGATGCGCAGTGGTGGTGACTTGATAAGGGCTCGGCTGTGGCTTCGTGCTAGATTCAAGGATGCTCGAAGAGTTGAACTTGAAATTCACAGGCCAGGAGGTTGTTGAACTAGCCAACATGTTTACTCCTATAACTTGTGACAACTTGGGTTCGCATAAATTGGCCAGTTCGCGAACCTCTTGTCCAGTTTGCGAATGGGACAAAATATCGCGAACTGGCGGATTCGCCAACGGGTCGGAACATATATATCTCTAACGCTATAAGGTTCGCGACAAAGAGCATTGAAACGAGCATCCACTAATTAGCATAGAGACAGCTTCAAAGATTGTAAGCAGCAAACTGAGTACTCAATTTTGAAGACTAACTAGAAGGTTGACAGCCGCCGCAATTAATTAACTATGTAATTTTTGCGTGGCCAGAAAGTTGATCCTCACCGCGAATTGGCTGTCAAAATTGACTGCCCAGACTCAACGCCTATCTTTTAAATGACCCAAGAACAGTTATCTTAGAGTACGACGTACCTTATCTATGGATACACTAGGTCCAATCAGGATTGGTTGCGCCTTACCAAGTCGCTGCTATACTTTCCCCATTCGGATAAAACGGGCGATAGCTTACTGTATTCGTCATCGTTACACTGCAGCTAGCGACAGCATCATCGGTTCGCCCCGCTCGGGTATATAATCACCATTTACCCAGTGCCATAGCCAACGGGGTTAACGGTCGCCATAACCACGCCAAAAAATACCACAACGCCAGCTATGGTATCTCCAATATGCCGTCCGTTTGAAAGAATTTGTGCTGATATTAATAGAGTTGCTTCCTCGACGTACTCGAACCATTCGACGCTCCATCGCATAACGTCGAGTACGTTAAGTTGCAACCCAACCACATGAAACTCGGTAGCTGACCACCGGTTATATACAGTATCGTCTTCGTTCATGGCTTGAACCCACTAGGTCAGGAAAACCATGCATATCAAACGTGGTTGCATGGAACCGTCTTCTGGCCAAGGGACCTACTGCAGTCTCATATTCCCAATGCTAGGATCTTAATCTTCGGGTACAATTCGAATGTCGCTTTCGGGTCCTCGGCTTCTGGGGTTAGAGTATGTATATCTCCATTACAACTGGGGTCGAGCATGACTGTAACGTGTGGCACCAGGAACATGCCGACATGCTCCTCAACCGGTATAAAGCCGTCCAGGTATGGATCTTTGCTGCAGAATAATGAAGACTATCACTGAAAGCGAAAGGCTCCTGGGATTTCAACTATCTTCGTTGCGCATAGTTTGGGAGGGCTGGTTGTGCGTCAGGTTTGTTTCCTTACGTAATATATTATTCTAGTGTAACTGTCGCTGATGCAGGTAGTTTATAAGGCTTTGATCCGCGCGCAGAACAACCACAGAGTTTACGGAAGCATCAAAGAATGCACGAAAGCGTTGATGTTCTTTGGTGTTCCCCATCACGGTGGAAACGGTGTAGGTGTTGGTAAGGTACTGGTCTAACATTTTTGGCACAATTTGGTGGCCCGCATTGACTGTGAATGAGGTTTGTGCAACAATTGCGAGGTGCATCAACGGCTCTTCGAGCAACGACATTCTAAAAAACCTCGAGAAGTCTTCCAAACTATCTCAAGAGACATGGGACATGTTTAGAGCCCAATTGGAAGACTACAAGGTGGTGTCTTTTTACGAGACTCGCAAGAGAATGGTCAAGCGGTTTGGTATTCGGCTTGGAATGGTGGGTAGTATCTTACATAGTGTTCTGATACGCTGCTGAAGCTAGTAGATTGTTGTTTCGAAGGAATCGGCAACACTGGGGCTAGCTCTCCATCGAGAGACGTGTCTCCCGATTGATGCAGACCACTCGATGATGTGCAAATTCAACTTTGACGATAGAGCTTTCGAACCAGTTGTCGATAATATGAAGGATTTGATTGCTTACTCTGTCGCCGCTCATCAATCAGTGAGCGTCATTCGGACAATGCCGTCAGTTGCGAGCTCTGAAATCGGCAAAAATCATATCCTTAAGACTGCAGAAACCATGTCGAACAAGACCACATCTAACTGTCTTCTAAGCCTAGCTCCAGTTGATCAGCGAAGGCTCCTCTGGAATGCTCTTCGCACGCCAGCTGAGCTCTGCCCGTACCAATGGTTCTTTGAGACCAAGGAGTATATCGAATGGACTGAGTCGGAAAAAAACAACGTTCTATGGATTTTGGCGGGTCCTGGTTGCGGGAAGACTACCTTGGTGGCCAACGTCTTGAAACGTGTCAATGGTTATCTGGGAAGCACCCAAACAACTGGGTCCATAGAGGCCCTGACGCTGTTTTATTTTTTTGACAACAGCAACCGACAAACTGAGGGTACCGCAATTTCTTGCATTCAAACTATTATCAAACAGCTGATTGAGCAAGCCCCGTGTCTCCTACCATTGGTTGTAGAGGCATACTCCTCTCTGTCCGAAAAACCAACCTTTACCTGGACTTGGGACACTCTTTGGTCCGTTTTCCTCAACATGCTCCAGGAGTTGAGTAAGTTGGGCTGTCGTTCCGTGAAGCTGATCATCGATGCGATTGACGAATGCGATGGTGAATCTCAAACAGTACTTTTGCAGAGTCTTCAATATTTGCTGGATGCTTCTGGACACGTACCGTTCTGCAGTATCCTAATATCTAGTAGGATCAACTTTCAGCGGAATCTGTCCCCCGCAACGCTGTTTGATATGAACCCGGATAGTACCGCAAGTGACATGGAAGCCTTTATCCGTTCTGCGGTAGGCGACCTTGTGCATGCAAGGAGACTTTCACCTCTGGTCGGAGATAAAATTGGTTATTTTCTGGAGCAGAAAGCCAACGGAATGTTTCTTTGGGTTAGGCTAGTACTGGAGGAACTTCATAGACGCGATGTGCCACTGACGGAAGACGTCATTGAAGGAAAACTTCAACTGGTTCCTGTAAGGATCAGTAGCATATATGCTGAGATTATGAGGGACATTCAGACAATCAATCGCGATGATGTCTGGGGGATCTTGCGCTGGCTGATATTCGCACGAAGGTCGATGACGGTTGATGACTTAGAGACTGCACTGTGCATCGAGTATAACTTGCCTCATTGGTACGATCTCGCTGGAGATCTCCAATTCATTTGTGGGCCATTGATTCGAATTGACAACGAGGAAGTCAAGTTTGTTCATGAGACGGTTAAGGATTATCTGACTGCGGAATTCGAGAATTGGAGGCAATCAATATCTGCAGAGGAACAAAATCCTCATGAACGATTGGCAGAGACCTGCCTGCGTTTTATAACCAGAGCGGAGTTATTGGGTTTTTCTTACGAATCACCAATGATTCCAGTAGTCCAGTCCAGGTCAACCATTTTTTTGGGCCAGACTGGACTGAGCCCTACCTCGGACCGGACCGATCCTGCAAAAATCGTGTTAAAGACCAGTCCAGACCGGACCGATCCTGGTCTCGTCCAGTCCAGTCCGACCTTGTTTTTGAACCGGACCGGACCGAACCCTACCCTAAACTGGGATCGACCGGACTGGTGGAATTATTGCGAATCACCAAAGGAGCCCTTTCTTGCGTATTCGACAACTACCGTCGGATATCACCTAGCTGCGGTGTCGCAGCCCTCACCTCAGTTACTTCACTTGGTGTTAGACTTCTTCAATGACCAACGGCGTGTCGACTTCATTTTGGGTTGGTATTCGCGCCTGGTGAACGGCAACCCCTGGATATCACCGTCGGGTGCAAAACTACTCAACATCGCTGGCTACTTCAATATTTTGTGGCTCATTGACCTCGCCCTTGTTCTGGGTGATGCCATCGATGAGGGATCGCCCCTCGGAAAGAAAGCTAGTCCCCTCATTTGGGCATCAGAAATGGGCAATTTGGATGCGATCGTGAAACTGCTCGATGCAGGAGCTAATCCAAATCATCGTGAGACGGACAACTGGACGGCGCTGCATTGGGCTGCAGCAAACGGACATCATGCAGTAGCCCACGCACTGATGCAGGCAGGTGCAGATAGGGAGTGGAAGGACTCAAATGGGTTAAGTCCGGTCGACTGGGCTAAACGGATGGGATACCCAGAATTGGCCTCAGCAATTGAAAACTTCGGGGTACTGATGACAGTGGTCGCATCGCAAAATCAAATCTATCCGCCTGAGATCGACACTGCAATGATACCAAAATGTTCTGCAGAACAACGCCAATCTGCTTTACCTTGCTTCAGAGATTATATTAAATCCACTCTAGAAAATTCCGATAAAACGTAAGAACATCGCTCTAGGACGATACATCTTCCTGTCACACTGTTGCTTGGAAATCAAGAGTGGCAAGGGTTACGCAATAGTCGCCACCACTCTCTTGTATATATCTCGAGTCTTTCTCCTTCTCTCTCTCTCTTCACTCTCTTGACTCTGTACCTTAATCTATACACTCGGTTCTCCCCTTCAATATCGCAACACACATACCACGGCGCTAACTGGCAGAGAATTAGGTCATGGCAAACCTGCTTAACTGACCCGTCTCAATTGGTAGGGTTATCGAGAACTGCGACATACGGAACCGAGCGATATCTCAATAATATGAGATAGCGCCAACCGAGCCTCTGAATAACAGATCCGGACGTCGAATCGTTGGATTGTGACGATGAAGAGTTGTCTTAGGCAGGTTCAAATCGGGAATAGTTAGTGGCAATATTTGACTGATTGACGCATGTAGAGCGTATAAGTTGAGGTTAAGATGGTTTCCTACAGTAGCGGGGTTTTTGTATGCATCATGGTCAATAATGAATTTGCAGACTTAATGAAAGTACGAGGTTACAAGAAATTGGCTTGAGGCAAGTAATAAGATATTCCATCAGACAATGCCGTAAACTTCTGTTCGGAGTTGGGGTATCTGAATTGTTAAGTGTTCCGAGCAAGTCAAGCTGGCTACAGCTTTTTGGGGGTTTGGCCTAGCCGGCCTCCTTTAGCGGTGGCTTTTGCTGTAAAGCCTGCTGTTGCATGTGTACCTGTATCGTGAGTCTCAGCTCCGTTGGATTGCTCGTATGACGATAGTGCCGTGTATGAGGATATCCATGACTTGTATCAGGATCAGGGAGAGCGTTTCAAGATAGTGCAAGCGTGTATGCAAACGGATATGTGAGCATGTATATAAACGGACCTTATGCCCTCGAGAGATATCAGTCTTATCAACTCTATCAAGAAGTCACCTAAGCATCCAATGTAACCGCTGTTCCTATATATGTTCGGTTAGACCTACGGATACGAGCTTATGTGATTCAGCTGGAGATGCCGGCCGAGTGTGCATACTGGCGTGCAAGGCTTACCTGATCTATTGTATATATGAGCGTAGAAGCTCCCACGATAGAGAGATAGAATCAAGTCAACAATCCTCATCACACAAGTGACAACACCAACAGGCGCCTGCGGACCGAGTGATATGCTGAGCATTTACACCAGGAATCACTACGGTTAAGGGAATGGTACACAAACTCAGTATCAGAGCCATAGTTTCATTAATAACTACAGGTCAATAGTGTCACATGCTACTCTAACTCTCTAGATAGTAGGTAACTCTGAACCTGTTAGCATCAAATGGCCCAAAACCCGAAAATTCGGTATTAGCATAGTCCAATGATTCCACCAGTCCAGACGATCCCGGTCCGCGGTAGGGCTCAGTCCAGTCCGGTCTAATGGGAAGGTCGGACTAGACCGGACCACAGACTAGCAGTCTTGGACTGGACGGGTTTGGTCTGGACCGATCCATTTAATTTTGACATTGCTTTTTAGCCAAGTACTACCGAAAACATGACTCATCCTCACCACTCACCCCCGAATACCCACTCTGGTCGAAATTATTCCACTTCTGTCTGTATATTCGGCTCCATCGAGATATATTTTCACCATTAAATGACTAATAACCGGGAAAGTATGCCCTAACCCTGGACACCGTGAGGGATCGGTCCGGACCAAGCCCAGTCCAGTCAGTCAGCATATGGGATCCGTCCGATCCAAGTCCAAAAATTTCTTGGACTGGACTTGGACTGGACTGGACGGTTCCGGTCTAGACTGATCCATTGCTTGACTGGTGGAATCATTGGCATAGTCTAGGGGTCTCAACGGTCTGGGGAGACCACAGTCTTTCGGGGCCCGAAATCGCCGTCCCGTCCCGAGCATCATTTCTATGGCCTAGTCCGTCCGGAGCTCATTGTTGCAATAATGAGGGGAGAACCGTGTGTGTAGATTAAGATACAAAGTGTAAAGAGAGAAAGAGAAAGACTCGAACTATATACAAGAGAGTGGTGTGCAGTCAGCTCCATCATCGGTTGCATCATCGGTTACATCATCGGTCAGATCTATTTATGCAACACTCATTTCATCTGTCCTAGGGCCCCGTATAGGTACCTGTAAAGAACCGGTAGCTGCCGGGTGTATGCATCTAGTACTTATGCCCGCAGAATAGCCTATGGTGGATCTTACAACTGGCGGCGGAAGGTGCCGTGATACCTGTACTAGGCCTGTGTGCATCGGTGGTGAGATAAAACGACTGGTAGGTGTGCCGTAATGTCAGTAGTAATCCTAGGTACCAATTATAGTGATTCCCACCGCTTATCTGCTTTGAAGTTTGTATGTTTCAAGACTGCAGGGCCTTGTAGGTATATAGTCCGAGAAATTTTTGCCCTAGTCTCAAATGGTCCAGAATACTTTGCCCCAAAATATATAGTCCCGCCCAGGGCTAAGTGTTGCCCGGACGGAACAGACTATTAAGATGTTTGGTATAGTCTATATAATATAAGAGTGAATAGTTAATGGAGAAGAGGACAGTGTTCGGTGTTCTAGTCCATTCACGGAGGCGGTCCCTCCGCGGAGTGACCGGTCCACTCACGGAGTATACCCCTGTACCCCACCTCTGTGAGTGGACTGGTTCATTCGCGGAATGTACACACTCGGCGAATGTTCAACAGATAACAAGCGCATCTTCTGCATGGCAGTGAATTCAACCGTCCCGTCCGTCCGGGAACTACTCAGGACGGGACGGGACGGTGTCATGCCGTCCGTCCGAGGGCAGGTCGGAAACGGTGCTGTCTTTTTGAGGCAGGACGGGGACGGACGAATGAGACGGCCGGGGACGGAGAAGCACCGTCCCCGGCCGTCATCTATCGACATCCATGGATATTCCTCAGTGTACTAGAAAAATTATATAATTTTCATTATAATACTCGTTACAATCACCCCGACATTAATGCAAGGTACTTAGGCATCTGCTCCATCCATACTATATCTGATTCCGTTGTTCCAAAGATCAAGCTATGATTTCAGACATTCAGAGGCCTGAATGATATCATCTCCCAAGCGATTTCGTCGGTCACTGATCAATATATTTTTGTAACCGCCCGATGACGGCCGGGGACTGTGGATGACTGCCGGGGACGGTGAAAATTCCGTCCCCGGCAGACACCGGCCATCCGGCCGTCATTGAGATGCCAGGACGGGACGGACGGTTTTGGCGCCGTCCCGTCCGTCCGGCCATAATGTCGGACGGCACTACCGTCCCCGGCCGTCGGACGGGACGGTTGAGAACACTGCTGCATGGCGATTGAAGTCAAGGATGGCAATCGTTATACCTTGCTGTGTTAATATTGGATGGTTATTGTAGTTGCACCATGTTCTAGTCCATTCACGGAGGCGGTTCCTCCGCGGAGTACCTAGTCAGTTCACGGAGGCCCACCTTCCATGAATGAACCGTCCGTTCACGGAGTCCGTACCCCACCTCCGTGAACTGACTAGTTCATTCACGGAGTCTGTCAAATTTTTCAAATACTGTGCTCTGCACGCACGTATGTGCACGTGCTTGCATATACGTACACTCTGCTGGCTCTACCCAGTGGATTTCAATCTGTGCCATTGCGTACGTTCAGCACAGCGCAATTGAGTACATTCAAGATGTAAAGGCAACTGCGCTACTGTTCGTTGCAAGTGTTTCAAAGCACAAACCGAGTGCACACTTCATTGCCATGGCCGTGTTGAGAGCAAATCAGAAGGAAAGAACAAACGTACTGAATTGTCTGAGGTACATAGAAAAGAAAGAGAAAGACTATATATAAGGGCGGGCATCATGCCCGGTACGTGCTATACCTGGGGCCGGCCCGGAGTCATATCATACCCCAAGCCGAGCATCCGAAGCCGGATGACGTGCTCAAGTCCGGGCGGATGGCCGGTGCTCTTGGCTCAATGCCTGAGAAGCCTCCCGCCCCATCTCCGAACGACGTTGAGAGTCCCCGGGCTAAAGCCCGAGTTGTGACATCAGTCAATTAACATCAACAGGCCGAGATGTTGGTGTGCAGTGCATATATACTAGAGCTTATGCTGCGCCATCAGGTACTTTCAATCTCGAACGAAATACAAGATCAGCTCCACTGGAGCCTAAGTTAGTCTCAATCAAAAACGCCGTCGAGCGAATACACACGGAAATGCTTGCGCGCATACTAATCCCACATCTGCAGAAGATACTGCCAATGATAGCAGTGATTTGACAGAACTGGATACTGAGGATGAGGAGGTTCTCGAGGAGGAAGAGGTCGCCGGGGAGGAAGAGGAGGAAGATGAGCCGGTTTCAAACGATGATATGGAGCGTAGTCTAATTGTCGTTCCGTTAGGACGTCCTAGACGCATCGGATTGTAGGGAAGATGATGATATATAGAGTATATGGTTTAGCTTGGCTGAAGGCTAGTGGAAGCAAATTGGTGGGCGGGGCCTGACGGATGGCTGGTGGCGGCCGAAGGTAAACCCTGAGTTTAAGTTTAAGCTTAAGTTTGAATTTGGGTTGAAGAAAGAGCGGGAGGAAGTCAGGAGCGAGGAGAGGAGTATATATGAGGGCGGAGGGGCACAAGTTGGGCAAGCAGCGCCTTCAGCATCAACCCACCCACCCACCCGCACCATGCATATATTGTGTTTTTTTAAGTTCTTTGTTTTCGACTCTACACCCAGTAAAGGGCGTCCGGCTTAGAACGCGAGAGTCTAGGCAGAGTACCGTCCACCGCGGTGGCCTCCACTCCTCCGAGGCGGCAACCTTGTTTATGCTTCGTTTACTGTTTCGTTTCGGTTTTTCCTTTGTGTCCGTTTTTGTTCTGCAATTGTTTGTGTATGACTGTGAATGTAAAAGCACCTGTCGGAGGGAAGAGCGAGCACACAAGTTATAATTTTTCGTTGACTCCGCGAACGAACTAGTCAGTTCACGGAGGTGGGGTACGGAAGGTTGGTCACCGTGAACTGACTAGGTACTCCGCGGAGGAACCGCCTCCGTGAATGGACTAGAACACACCACAATGTTGAAGCATACGGCAGATTGTAGGGATCATGATGATTGTGTACAGCGTAATTCTTATCTTTCGTTGAGTGTAGTTAGCACTGTGTATGTATGAGGGGTATGGTTGCAACCGCCCTAAGAAATCTCGGGATTTTTTCGATAATTGCAAAGAACTGAAAATTACTCATCAACCATTCAATCGAGAGAAGATCGGAGACTGCAGTATGATAGATAACCCCAAGGGCTACCTGTGAATCAAAACATCAAGTCAATTGGACAAGATTTTGAGAAGTTAAAAATCCGAGTGAGAGACCATGAAGCTGGCGCATTTTTGCCCTCCTTCTAACCCCCCTATTTCATCGCCAATTCTAAATCGAATTTGCTAGTAATGATATCAGAGCATATGTTACATACTAGCTGTCAATAATTGACCCTAGTCTTGGCGTATTGGGTTTCGTGGTTGCTGAGATAGGTATTATTTCTGAGTTGCAAAAGGCAGAGACCCGTACCGTAGCATAATTCAGGTAATTTTTGCCCAAGTGAGATTCTATAGTATTTAGAAACTTCCAAGCTGCCCCCAAATAGTCTTCTAGCATGCCCAAGAGACTCTGGCAGACAGGGCACTGAATTCCAAAAGGAATTTGTGGAGAAATCGAGAGGGGTAGCCCTCCTACGCCTCCACTCTCCTCACTACCAGCTACCCCCATAAGTCTACCAATTTAGGATCAAATTCCATGCCCTTTCGCACAGAGTAGGTCTACTATATGTAAATCGATTCCGCATGATCCTTAACTAGGTCCTCGGACATGCTGGGGACCACTCGGTGGGGACCACTAGGGTGGGTGTCGTTGACACACCCCCTCCCATCGATATCGATCCACAACCAGTGCTAGTACCAGGCCAAAAATAACTCGGGCTCATAAAAGGGTCTATTTTGCCACAAACTGATTCGAAATGTATACTACAAATGCGTGACGTCGCGACATGATCGGTTGTATCATGCAAGCTCATACAAGCTCATATACGCTTTTTCATGCTCATACAAGGGTCTATGTCCTTTTATTGTCGCTATCAACTTGCAGTAGTCAATTGATTATTGACTGTCATGCACTTGATTCACAAATTTATTAATAACTATATACAAAAAAATAAGGTAGATCTTGGATACACTTGGAACAGCACTTGGACGCGATCGAGCCGGGCTGGTACTCGGCTAGCTGGAGATGATTGAGCTGGGCTGGCTCTTGGCTGGCTCTCGGCTAGCTGGAGATGATTGGCTCTCGGCTGGCTCTCGGCTAGCAGGAGGCAATCGAGCTGGGCTGGCTCTCGGCTATCTGGAGAGGATCGAGCTGGGCTGGCTCTCGACTGGCTCTCGGCTAGCTGGAGATGATCGAGCGGGGCTGGCTCCCGGCTGGCTCTCGGCTAGCTGGAGATGATCGAACTGGGCTGGCTCTCGGCCAGCTGGAGATGATCGAGCTGGGCTGGCTCTCGACCGGCTCTCGGCTAGCTGGAGATGATCGAGCTGGAGATGATCAAGCTGGGCTGGCTCTCGGCCGGCTCTCGGTTATTTGGAGATGATAGTACTGGGCTGGCTCTCGGCTAGCTGGAGATGATCGAGCTGGGCTAGCTCTCGGCTGGCTCTCGGCTAGCTGGAGATGATCGATCTAGGCTGGCTCTCGGCTGGCTGGAGATGATCGAGCTGGGCTGGCTCTCAGCTGGCTTTCGGCTAGCTGGAGGTGATCGAGCTGGGCTGGCTCTCGGCTGGCTGGAGATGATCGAGCTGGGCTCCGGCTGCCGATGATCGAGATGGGCTGGCTCTCGGCTAGCAAGTTAAAACTCATACACGTTTGTAAAAGCTTCTATGAACATGACGATATTTAGCATCAGGTTCGCGAACCGGTTCGCACGAACCCAAAAATATGACGATAGTTCGTCGCAAACTTCGAACCAAATTGGATCGAATGAACCTCGGTTCGATTCATGCCAAAATTGACGAACCATAACCCAGATTCGATTCGTTCGAATCAAACCGGTTCGTCAATTCCCACGAACTAGAGCGTTTCGTTGCCAACACTAGTTCTAAGTATACATGCAACACACCCCCTGTTGCTATACTTCTTGAAGCAAGAAATAATAATATGTAAAAAAACAAATGCAGTGTAAATGTGCCAATATACATGTGCCTGTGATAATCCGATAGTAGCCTCCTTAAAATCCTGCTATGTGACAGGTAAGAAGGGAAAGAGTACTAACGTAGCCTAACAGTGGCCATCTGTACAAATAATTGACACAACTCCCAAACAACATCCAACTTAAGAAAACAAAACAAAAACAATTCCCATTGTCACATTTAACCGACTAATAATCGATGCTATGCTTGCTTCCAGCCTAGCCAGAACACAGGCAAAATCTATTTGTTAGGTACCAGTATCTTGTACTTATCTTTAATCCTCTCCTAACATGGACCCATTGCTTTGGTGAATTTCGTGTGTTTTTCATTTGGAAGAGCTTTGGGAAGGGGATCAGCTACATTGTTGTCCATATATACATAGAAGAAATTGACGATGCCACTAGTGTAGAGGTTTCGGCTATTGTCATAACATATGTTGATGTGTTTTGTTTGAGATTTTATGATTCCAGTTGTGATGTGTGTAAGTGCTCTCTGGTTTCCACAGTTGATTGGCACTGGTGCTGTATTATGATAGTCTTGAACATGAATATTCTTCCAGAGTTGCTGTAACAGGTGGACTGTCCGAGAAGACTCATCGTAGACAATCTATTTGGCATCAAGAGTCGATAAGGTAATAACATCCTGCTTCCAAGGTTGCCATCAGATGGCTGCACTACTTTTGCTAGTCAGAAAGATGTAACTACATAGAGATTTGCAATCTGCACAATCATTGGTACAATCAGAATCCGTGTATACCTTGATTTGAACGTCTTTATATTGGTTATATTTGCAGTAGTATAGCTGATAATCAGTCAATGATATCAGATACTTGAGAACTCTCTTTGCTGGGGTCATATGCCTGCTAAATGGTCATGAGTCATATTGGGACAGAGCAGCGACAGCAAATAATAGATCCAGTTGAGTTGCAAGGACTGTGTACATTAAAGAGCTGACAAGTGCTTGGTAGCCTTTCATCCCTTTATTGTCTAGTTGTTTCTTCCACCATTCCTGAGCCAGATCAAGCATCACATTCAGATCCATTCGAGCTGGTATGCTGTGACCATTTTCCAAGCTGAATCATTTAAGTATGGAGTTGATAATTGCCTTCTGGACGAGGCTGATTCTATGGTTTCCATGGTACATGTGGATTTCAAGGAATCAGTGAGCATTACACAAGTTAGTGATCTTGTATGTTTCTTCAGCTTGTTCTTGATCTCTTTTCCTGATTGCCCTGCATGTTGTACATAAACAAATTGAATGTTGTTGACATAGAAAAGCAGTAATATGTTGCCATTATCATATATATACAGGTTGGGGTCGGCCTCTGATTGAGTGAAATTGATCAATAGGAGAAATACCGTAATATGTTGGTACCTCAGGTCAAGGGGCTTGTTTCAAGCCATATAGCGCTTAATTAAGTCAAATGATCGTGGTGGCTTCAATTTTTCACAATTTTCCATCTCACCATCATTCTGGTAGTTCAATCGCATGAACATCATCATCAATTTCTGGATTCAACAAGACATTAACTATATCAACATGATCAACATTCCAGTCATTTCATAAAACCAGACTAATTAGAAACTGGAAGGTTGTTATCTATCCAATGGGTGCATAGGTCTCACCATAATCTCTCCGCTCCTATTCCTTCATTATCAGCCTGGCTTTGAATCTTATGGATCCCTTGGGATGATGCTTTGTTTTGAATATCTATTTCGACCTAATAAGCTTGATTGGAAGATTTTTGACTTTGTTGATTTCATATGGTTCTTTTTCGTTTTGTTGTTTTTTGATTCACCCTTGCTTCTCGTTTTCGTCCCGTTTCTCATATCTTTTTTCGATGATCATTTGGCAGATGGCCAGGAGGTTATGGGAGGCATAAGAAGGATCATGGACCAGGAGACTCGCATGCTTCGCACCAGGTGGCCGGGGAGGAGTTGTCGTGGGAAAATCGATCCCACCACTGAACTCACACAGTAGTGAATTTGCTGGTGGGTTAAGGTTGTTGAGGCTCTGCATTGCGCCGTTGCCAGGGGTTCAGACTGTATATGGACGCTGTGAGAGAAAACCCAGGAGAAGGATTTTCGCATGGCAGCGACCAATAGGAGGCTGCAAAAGAGCGGCTTTGTTTCGAAGAGCATTGGGAGGGAGTAGCCCCAGTGAGATAATGCTTGATTGGCTATAAACTAAGAAACAAAAGAGAGAAGAAGGAAAGAGATGAGATGATGATTGGTTGCATGTCGCGCGCGTCCATATAAAGTCTGAACCCCTGGGGATGGCGCGAGGCAGAGCCTCAACAACGGTAGCCCAGCACAATTCCACTAATCTCGTGGGTTAAGTGGTGGGAACGATTTTCCCACCACAACTCCTCCCCGGCCATCTGGTGCGAAGCACGCGTATCTCCTCCTCCAGAATCCTCCTTGCCATCTCTCCAATGTGAAGCCATATTCAGAAAGCACAAAGTGGAATACCAAACGAAATGAAAAGAACCAAAAATCGAAAAACGAGAAACAAGAAAACAAGAAACAAGAATCCTGAGAAAAACAAATGAGAATCCGGCCCGAAACCCACTCTATTTGAACCTCCATCTTTAGCTTCCTCTACACATATATCGTCCTGTTTGAGGTCGGTGCCATCTTCTCTGCGCGATTTACCCCGTATCCTCTGCTCCAGCCATGTCGTCCCGGTTTAACGAGACGGTGCTCACCCCTCGACCTCCGCTGCACTCTCCTCTGCACTCCCCGCCCCAGCCATTTCGTCCCGGTTTAATGAGGCGGTGCTCAACCAGCCATGGCGTCCCGATTTAATGAGACGGTGCTCAACTCTATCGGCCCGGTTTAATGAGACGGTGCTCACAATCCTCCGCACCTCCGCTCCATGTCGTCCCGGTTTAATGAGACGGTGCTCACTCCTCCGCTCCATGCCATCGTCCCGGTTTAATGAGACGGTGCTCACCCCTCGACTTCCGCTGCACACTCCGCTCCAGCCGTTTCGTCCCAGTTTAAAGAGACGGTGCTCAAAATCCTCCGCTCCAGCCATGTTGTCCGGGTTTAATGAGACGGTGCTCACGTCCAAGTCCGCTTCCCCCAAAGTGCACCTCTCCAATCTCCAAGAACGCCTCTCGCACCTCCAAACATACCTCTCGCACCTCCAAGCCCGCTTCTCTCCACCAATTGCATCTCTGACCAGTGACAATGGAAAATGTATTTTCCCCTCCTCGGCCTTTTGTGCGAAGCACACCTGGTCAGACACAGATCGATCGCCGCTGCTCAAGCATTCGGGCTTTGCGTGCTGCTGGTGGCGGGCGGCGGGTTTATTTTGGCCGAGGCTGCGCGAAGTTCTCCGTAACCTCTCACACCAGCTGTGTCAATTGTTCTGGCGATGGAAGCGGTATGGAGGTACGTGACGACTGCGCAGGCGGTGGTGGTGGTGGCACTGGTGGTGGTGGCGGTGATAGTGATGAAACCGAGCGGGAAGGTGGCGGTGACGACAGTGGCAGCAGTAACCATGCTTCAGCCCGCGCGCAATCTCTCATCGTACAGTAGTCAGAATAGCTGGTTCCATCGGTATCTCACTACATGTACGTCCGAACATTAGTCAACCCTTATGATTGATGCTGATGAGACCTTTCTCCAGATCGCCATGGAGGTCGGCACCAATGATTCCACCAGTCCGGACGGACCCGGTCTGGGGTAGGGCTCGGTCCAGTCTAGACCGGGATCAGTCCAGTCTCAACCGGTCTGGACTGGACCATGACATGACTTTTTGCAGGACTAGTCCAGTCTGGGGTAGGGCTCAGTCCGGGATCGGTCCAGTCCGGACTGGTCCACCGCCGGACTACTGGAATCATTGGTCGGCACACTTCCGGGAGTTGCAGTCATCGGCGCAGTATTAGCATGGCTCTTGTTGTTAGGAGTCTCGTACGGGCTTCTGATGGTACGGCGGTACAGGGTCATTCTCGTGGAACAATTGTACAGTCTCCATTCGGCATGGTATTGTTGTCTTTACTCTATGCCGATTGAAGAATCGGCGTCGACGGACATGCGGACTCTGTCAAGTCGGAGGAGCATCAGCCGGAGAAGAATCCATGGAGACCGGAGGAGATGTTGCTGTTGCCAAGGACATTGTGGGAGCAGTGGGAGTTGTCAGAGTCTCGGCAGACGCGGTAACTGTGGGAGTCGTAGGTGCCGTGGAAATTGAAAAAGCCAAGGATGATGTGGGAGCAGGAGATGGAGAAATCGCGGGTGCCATTGGAGCGAGAGCCGTTGAAGTCATGGGAGCCATGGGAGCTGCAAAAGTTGGAGAAGCTGTAGGTATGGGCATTACGTTGGTAGTCATCGGTGCAGCAGTTGTCATCAGAGCGACTGAGGCAAGGAACTCAAATATTGCAAGGGCCTCTGCAGCGGTGATCTTCGCAGTGACCCAACTGTGGAGCTTGCCATAGTTGAACGTGTTCGGCTCAAGCGGATGCATGCCGAGCTTGGTGACCGCCTCCCTCGAGCGACGTTTCGGAAGTGCACACAAAAGCATCTCCGTCCTCTCATACTGGCACATCATGGTACGCTTGCTAACTAATCCACTGATGTAATTGTAGGTGCGGAGAAATGACTTGAGAGGTTCCATCCGATCAAGACCACCGAATTCCGCATGGTCAAGACCTCTATGGCTATCTCTGAAGGTTGCACAGAGTTGCTCGAGGTATTGACGCGTGTGGACGAGTGAATCGGGCCGGCTGTCGCTATACCGAAATACATCCAACATCTCCTTCTTGAGAGCAGCCCAGTCACAATCCGTGTAGCCGCACATCATCATCACCATTTCTCTAATCTCCTCCGTGCAGTAATAGGGGAGTATGGCGATGACACTGCTCTCGGTAATGTCGGTGGCGGTAATGGCAGCCAAGCTCTTGTACTTATGGAGGCAAGTCGTGACGTCTGGCCCATGAAAAACTGGCGCACCTGGTGTATGAGGTAATGGCATCTTATTCTGAGGCTGACTCGTGATGGCGACGGTATCCCACAGTTGTTCCGCGGGTTTCATGCTGGAGTGCTTGTGGAATGCCATTGTGATGATGCAGCTAGCGATGCTCGGAATCGCAATAATGATTGCAATATTGATTCTCGCTTCGTGACGCGTCGTAGTTATCGCTCGTAAATCCACTTCCTGCTCCTCCGAACTTCCGAATGGTGGCTCAGTTCATCTGATAAGTCTCCCGCTGCAAACTTACTTTCCCGTGCTCTGCTTTCCGAAACAAGATCCGCCTTGGGGCTCCAATTGTGAGCGAAAACCCAGGAGAAGGATTTTCGCACGGCAGCGACCAATAAGAGGCTGCAAATGAGCGTCTTTGTTTCGAGGAGCATTGGGAGGGAGTAGCCCCAGCAAGATGATGCTTGATTGGCTATCAACTAAGAAACAAAAGAGAGAAGAAGGAAAGAGATGGGATGATGATTGGTTGCATATCGCGCGCGTCCATATAAAGTCTGAACCCCTGGTGATGGTGTGATGCAGAGCCTCAACAACCATAGCCAAACACAATTCCACTAATCTCGTGGGTTAAGAGGTGGGAACAATTTTCCCACCACAACGCGCACGACCCGCACCCAATCATCCTATCATCTCTTTCCTTCTTCTCTCTTTCGTTTCTTAGTTTATAGCCAATCAAGAATCATCTCACTGGGGCTACTCCCACCCAACGCTCCCCGAAAAGAACCCGCTCTTTTGCAGCCTCCTATTCGTTGCTGCCATGCGAGAATCCTTCTCCCGGGTTTTCTCCCACAACGGGCACAAATGAGCCCCCTACACAGACTGACACCGATGAAATCTTGGACACAATAACTGTACCCAACTGATACACTTTGCACTGACCTCCACTGTCAATGGCAACGACGAAATCCGGCCCCAAACCTACTCTATCCGATCCTCCAACAATATCCTCCTCTCCATCCACTTATGGTGCCGTTTGAGGTCGGTGCCTATCGTCCCGGTTTAAAGGGACGGTTCTCAAATCCTCCTGCGGTTTTCGTCCCGGTTTGACGAGACAGTACTCACCCCTCGACCTCCGCTACACTCTCCTCTACACTCTCTGCTCCAGCCATTTCGTACCTGTTTAATGAGGCGGTGCTCACTTCTTTCTCTACTCCATGCCAACGTGCCGGTTTAATGAGACAGTGCTCACTCCCTGGCCTCCGCTGCACCAGCCGTATCCTCCGCATTTCCCTTCAACACAATGATTCCAGTAGTCCAGGTGTGGACTAGTCCGGACTGGTCCAGTCCAGTCCAGTCCGGGTCCAGTCCAAGTAATTTTGGACCGGGATCGGACCGGTCCAAAATTCTGGCAGACTGGTCCGGGCTTGGTCCGGACCAGTCCACTTGGGACAAATCAGCGCAAGTCTCCGGGAGTCATTAATACACTGAGCCTGAATAGAGTTATAAACGGAGACTCGTGCACGCAGACTCACACATGTAGACTCATACACGCAGACTCATACATGGTGGTTCACTCGCCACTCGCCACCCGCCATTTGTTACTCGAACGCCTCGAATCACACTGGAAGTTGGCGAATTGACTCACAACCCCCAGACTCATTCTCAGAGACCGATACATTAGTTTTCGCTTCCCACCGGCTCCGCCACTGCTATTTCCAATTGTGGCCTTCCATTGACTTCAATTGACTTCCACGAAGCTTTCACTCCAATAGGCTTCTTCGGTTTTACATTGGCACCCCCCGTCACTCAGAACTTCACTCCATTACCTCCGTGGGACTTTCAAATTTTCTGTGTATATAAGGCACCAGTATTCCTAAGCGGCCCGGCCTCCATTCTGAAAGCTTGCGCTAGCGGGGGCCCGGCCCGGCCTGCACGTGATTTAAACAGCTAGCATCAACCTGCATTGGGTAGCATAAGCCTTGGTCTGGTTGATGGATGGAATATGGCAATGGCAGGGCTACAATGATTGAGTTGGATATGGTTTATGTTTCGTACTTTGGAACAAAATGTTCTGTTTAGGCTTAGTTCCGCCACGAAAAACCTACATGCCACCAAGAAGCCTGCAGGCCCGGCCCGGCCCTCATTTGAAAGCCGCCGCTAAGGCCGGCCTGGCCGCTTAGGAACACTGTAAGGCACAGATTCTTCCTGTCAATAAATCATCAAACTTGAACTTTATTCTACAATTCTATACCCATCATTAATTCACTAGAAGTAACCTCCGTGGACTGGTCCAGACCAAGCCCGTCCAGTCCAAGACTGCCAGTCTGTGGTCCGGTCCTGTCCGGCCTTCCTGTTGGACTGGACTGGACCGAGCCCTACCCCAGACCGGGATCATTTGGACTGATGGAATCATTGCTTCAACACCTGCACGCGTTTCTTCCTCCCAAGTAAGCTCGCACCTCCAAACCCGCTTCTTTCCACCAAGTGCCTCTGACCATTGGTGGGAAATGGATTTTCCCCTCCCCGGCCTTTTGTGCGAAGCACACCTGGTCAGCCACAGAGTGATCACCGCTGCTCAAGCATTCGAGCATTTTGCGCAGCTGGGGGCGGGCGGGCGGATTGTTTTTGGCGAGGCTGCGCGAAGTGCTCCGTAACCTCTTGCACCAGCTGTGTCAATTGGTCCGGTGATGGAAGCGGAACGGAGGTAGGCGACGACTGTGCAGGTGGCGGTGGTGGTGGAGGCGGTGATAGTGATGAAACCGAGCGGGTAGGTGGCGGTGATGGTGGCGACGGTGGCAGCAGTAGCCAAGCTTCAGCCCGCGCGCAATCTCTCATCGTACAGTAGTCACGAATCGCTGGTTCATCAGCAAAATATCGGAGTTGCGTTGGGTGCCTACGTAGGCACCCAACGATCCCAACGCTCCTAATGCAACTGCCCCCTTACGTAGGTGAGTGTCATCAGCTTGGTGCTTACAACTGCAGTTCCGGTTGCAGCGGCAACTCGTCACATTGCCATCCCAATCGAGCCACAGCCCATCGCAACATTAATTCAATTCGTGCAGGTTGATGACAATCGCCAAATGATATCGAGCAGGTAATTACACATTGCATTACGTCACCGGTGTTCTACGCAACTTACTTTCCAATCGGCTTGAATGAGTGTACAACATTGTACGTTGCTCCATACACACTCCACCATCATTGCCATTTCTGATCTCTATATCATGTACTGTACAACATGGTCAATTGACATTGCAACTCTGTACGTCGCTCAATATATATCACACTTCACGGCAGTCACTCCTAACGAATGCTGCATGTGATGAATGTGAACTTATGTATCATCGCATCCAATTGCAGTGTTATTCTTCCAAATTCACATTGTCATTACAGTACATTTGGATGATATACGGTTCAATTGCACTGTCTATACTATACAATAACGCTAAGAGTTGCCATAACAATTTTCAATATTGTATTACTATTTCTGCTCATAGCCATTCACACCATCTGTCTCCTCAACCCCGTCCTCTGCCTCCTCTGCCTCCCCGCCTCCTCCGCCCCCTCCACCTCCTCCTCCACCTCCAACTGCTCCCTTACCTGACATTCTGCATCTGGATGCTGCCCACCATTGTCATCCGAGTCACCTACTGTTGGACAATTGTGTGGCCGACTCCCAAGATTGCCCTGAGATTCCCCTGTTATTTCACGATACTCGATATGGGAATCTGAGTCATGAATTTGATCAGATCGATAGCGATCTTGGGATTAGTCGTTACCATCATGCTCATCATTGAGACAATTTTGTTTGTTGTCCACACAATCTGCAATATCGCAAAAGTCATTTGCAACATGTATCTCCAGACGGTGTTGGGAAATTGGCTCCTCCTCCACCATGGTGTCATTCCCGAGAAAAGGGTTAAACGCTGCATGGTTGAAAGCAGGAACTTGCCGTGGCGAAGTAACTGGCCTAGTTGGCTTGCCAACGATCAGGCAATTTAACTTATTCTTCATTCCCATCTTCACTCGGTTACACTACTTTCCTGCCAAGCCATTCCAGCGCTCCATATGCCTGACGTATAATGCTCGGGTTTAATGTACAACATACATAGTGGACAGAACAACCTAACCTTATGAATGACGTTCTCCTGGGAGAATGTGAGCTGTGGTGATGGCTTCATGTGTCTATCAGGAGTCTTGCCCTCGGTCCTTACATACTCTTCTAGTGCCCATTACAGTGCAGTTGCTAAGGGAACTATCAGAGTAGGAGTGACGGTCTGACGAATCCAATTGTGCTGGCCCCAGGCCTGCGCTCCCCTTGTCCAGGTTTGTCTAACAGAATGAAGATGCAAGAAATGAGGTATCTTGTCGGCGCGCAATACTCAAGCAACGTCGTGAATTATTGGGTGAATGTCAGAAATTGATAGCCAGGAAACATACTGGTGACGCACAACATATAACTTTTCACAATCCTGAAATATTTAAATTAATCGGTCATCCTTCAGAAGATGTCTAAAGGTGGCGAGCTTGTCAGAGTCACAGGAGCAACTATCGAGGTTGTAATGCGATCCCACGCAGGTCTTGGCTTTGCCAATTTTCGAGCATCAGACGCAGTTGAGGCACGATTGTATTTATTTGTAGAGTCGAGTCTGTGAAGCAGAATATTGTTGCAATCACGTACGTATGTGGTGGCCTGCTTTTCGTGTGTATACCACGAAATCTTGAAACCGTATGCATCTTTCCCATCCTGCCATGAATCATTAACTTCCTGGCAATTATTTTTCCCAGTACTGGAAATTCTCTGAGTTGTGAAGGCCATTACGAAAGCTATTTCGTCATCGGTCATCAATGGTTTCTCCAGAAGCATACGAGACTCAATGGTCCCTGTTGAATGATTGAGTAATGCCCGGTACTAATTGTCAGTAATTGCCATTATGCTGCAAGCGATTTTGGGGACTTCAGCATTCTGGATGATCGCCTTGCATGAAGGTGATGACACTGTTACATGTTGACGTGGCAATTTGTCTGGTTTGTGAGCTCTCTGGAGTAATGGGCTGGACACCATCTCCATCATTGACGACGAACAGATTTGACATAGCGGCACAACTGATGAGTGGTGTTGTGTCGGTGGCACTGGCAACATGATAGGTTGCTGGAGAGTTGTTGAACCAAGGATCGGAAGGCCCCTAATATTGGCAGCCGGTATGTCGGATGAAAGAGGAGTTGCTGCAATGTTTTTTGGGTTGGTCAAGCGATTCAGGCCATCATTTCCCACTTTTGGCTGTTTGGAATGTCGACTAGATTGGTGATCTGTATTATGCGGCACTGCCTTTTGCTTCCCACTGATATTTTGTCTTTTAGATGGAGCGGAACCAACCTCAAGGATATCTGGAGCCTTGGTATTCGATATGGAAGCAACTGTAGGGGAAGAAGGTCTGGTTGTAGACTTCATGAGTATGGGCTAGGGTAATTTGACATTGAAGTTAAGATATCGGTCAATGTCCATGAACTGAGATGGTTCAACAATGTTACATGTCGTTCAATCAATGATATCATGTATCGAGAGGAACGGCATCGCCGACTGTGTCTAACTATCCAATATCCAATTTCCGTCAATATTCATCACTGGAATATTTGAATTGACCACTTTGTGAATTTTCTGAGCAATATTGACGGTTGTCAGCTTTATCAAGTTCGTATGAGTGCTGCCTGAGTTTGAGCATATAACATCGCATTCCCGCAACATACTCGTGAAAATAACAAAACCTAACAACAGGCAAAATTGTCTTGCCATCCAGCCAAGATGCCTGAACCTTCCCACTCTCATAATACTCCAAGCTGAACTGCCACCCAAAAACCAAAACGTCCATAATTGTTTTGCCACCCAAGAAAGTTGCCCAAACCTTCCCACGCTGATAATATTTCTTGCCGAACAAAACAAGCTGCAACGCAAAAACAAAATACAATGTCAACCGAGGAAACTCAAATAGACCAAATGAGACAAGAAATAAAAACAGAAACAAAAACAAGACCAAAAACAACACACCCTGTACCAATTCCCAAAGTTGTCCTGCCAACGTGATCATTTCCCCCCCACATTACCTCCATTCTCAGGCTGCTTATTGTCAGGCTCCTTATCCTGCTCCACTTCCCTCCCTTTGCCCATATCTTGAAGTTGCTGCTGCGCATCATCAACTATGTCAGTGTTCGAGGGCCCGGGGGTCAGTAGCTCTTCAGCAATTGGCCCGAACGGAGGGTTGTCAGGGGTTCGGATGGGCAGTGAACTACCAAGCATGGAACATAGGGAGTTGTTGTAACCGCATCACGGGTCGTCGTCCTCATGTTCGTCTCATTACAGAGTGTCCACCCGCTTCATGTATTCACCATCCTCCCCAATATATTCAGGGAAAGGATTGGCATCTCAATAGCGATTGAAAGAGTTGTTGGAGTGACCCAGATGAATGAGCAATGGTTTCTCCCAAGCATGCTGCTCAGGTGTCATGCAGGCGCGATAATCTGCTTGGTATGGAAAACAAATGAGGTTTCCGATCCTTGCTGTCTTATTTGTTGACTAATGAGGCCGTCGCGCATTAGCCTTTGATTCGAGTCGCATCGATGATCACCGAAGTCGCCCTACCACTCAGTAGGCTTTGTCAACCCAATCAACGAAACCTTTTATCGTGGACGGAACTGTGAACTTAGGAGGCTCCTTGTCATCATCATTCGTACGATCTGAAATGTATTTCGGGCAATCTTCCATTGTATCCTCGAGCGCAAATTGGCCAGGATCGATTTAATCCAAGCTGTCTGGGGCGGGCTTGTCACTTCCACGGGTTGCCATGCCAATTTCTGAAATTGTCGAATGACACAGAAAGACAAGCACGGCTCAGCGTGATTATGTCCCGGTTTCAAGCCAGGCTGCAACCACTGCATCATATTGTAGTCTGGCAATATGGGCCAATGGTAGATGCTTGATGTTATACCAAAAACGAGAAGAATTGTTGTTATCCCGAGTTGCCGAGTTGGACCCTGTTGCCCTCGTCCCTACCATGATTTGTGAGAATCCGGTGATAGTTACATATGAGCCTTGGGTCCTAAGATGTTCGATTTCTTCAAAAGGATTCGCAAGGGGCCCATAGAATGACCGTGGTAGACAAGCTGGATTGCTCGGGCAACTGGTTAGAATGGCACACCATTTGCTATTAAATTTCCTGTTGGTAAGTTGCGTGACTCCTTAGTTCACTCTCTGATGCCAATTGAAGTTGTCATACTGATGCTGATGTTCAAACCCCAATCCAGCTAGGCTGACGTCGATTGGGACCCCGGATTCAACAACTTCGAGGCCCCGCTCAGGGCGCAGAATCCCGACACAAATACTGGTAGGATCGTGGTCAGGAGGTTTGTGGGTACCTCGGGAGGTCGTTGGGGTATCGATAGTAGTTGAAGCCTAGGTGTCGTCGTCGGGAATCCCCATACGTAAAGGGATTCCTCGGTGTACATGGTTTCGGCCAAACAAGTTCCTGGTACGGGCAGCAGGCCACGACAGGGTGGCGGAATTTCTGTATGTCTTTAATTTATATCTGATATTCCCCCAGAAAGTCCTCCAAGCTAGCTACCAACAACCTCCCTCCGGTGTTGCTTCGCGTTGTCCCAACAACTGAAAAAATCGTGTGAAATATTTCAAGGTCTCCACTTTCGAATAAATAATATCCTGCTTGAGCCCGAGCCAAGTTTCTTGGCTTTTCAGTTCGGCATCATAGAGCATAGTCAGGAATGCAATGTGGGCACTTAGGTTCCGTGAAGCCCAAGAGCTGGGTTTGTTCAGTATCAGTGTGATTAGTGATTGAATAATTTTTGTGAATGGGCATGGAAGGATTGACTTATATTATCGATGAGTAGGTCTGACAATGATTAGTGATTGATTAATTTTTATGAAAGGGCATGGGAGGGATTGACTTACATTATAAATGCATAGGGTTGGCAAAAAAACTTTAAGAATTGATCTGACAATAATTAGCGATGGATTAATTATACCAATGTACATGACAATCATAGTACCTGACGTTGGCCAAACAACCTTGGATGTTGTTGAGTCAATCGGCTCAAAATATAATTAGTTAATGTGGGGGGGGTCACGTAACAGAATTCACCGATGGTAGATATCGCCAGTGAGATGAGGAGTGAAGCTTAAGGCAGATGGAGGAAAGTGGGTGAGTACCCGGGGGTGGCACCCTCCTATATCCTTAGTGTTTTGCACAATCAAGTTGTTGTTCAAGTGGTACGATGTTTCGGTATGTTGAACCGCAGGTTTCTATCCAAACCAAATTGATATAAATTTCGAATTGGACCATATGAATCTGTTGCAATCTGTTCAAAATGCTATATGTTGTTCATTTTAACATTTCAAGTTGCTAGGAAAACTTTATACATTGTGAATAGTGACTGGGTGTCTGAGTACGAGGTTGATGTGAAATGATGGTTGGATACCTCCCTTCATCAAAACCAAGCATAACAAATAATACTAAACTCACTGTTTCAGACCCCACCCTGCGTAAAAGAAGTCGCAATTGGCAGAATGTAAATATTGATCGATTTACATTGTTGTGACGACTCTATGAATAGTTTTACTTCTCAGAAGGCCTTCTGATTTGGCTTCAAACAAAAAATTTCTCTTATTCATGTAAGGCTTTGCAGCAACTTGCAGGGTTACTGTGACACTGTGAAGCACAGTCACATAGACTTTCTATTGAATATACTACCAAACCATATTCCGAAATCAAAAAATCATATGAGCATCCTTCATAACACCACCCAGATATTAAGAATAGCACTGCCAACTCCAGAAGATACTAGGCTAGTCAGTATGGTCTATTATGCTGGCGATATGCCATTGAATACATACAAGTTCCAAAGAAAACCAAGACTCTGACTAATGCTTGTGAGGTCAACGCAACCTGGAAATTTGTTATTACATGTTCGACACGCCTGCATGAGTACTCCTCACCTATTCACGCTCAGAAGATTTGGGCAGGTGAATACGGATGCTTTTCAACACCTGCTGGATTGGCTTTGATGCGTCGACATTTCGTGGAGTTGCTGCAAACTTCTTAAACGTAGTCGGTATTTCACCTATTGGCATCTTGTCGTCAGAGACATTTCGTTTGAGGCTGTGAGCAGTAACTACCTGGATGGATGGAGATGTCTAGAGTAAGTATCCCTTGTTCGTGTCAGTACTGAAACGCCTTCAGTTCCCAGGGCAACAATCAATGACTCGTAGAAATTCAGGCGTATCTTTTTGTGCTCATCGACTTATTGATCGACCGTTGGCGAATAGCCATCCATTCATCGATCTTAGAGCTTTCAATAAACACGTTATTCCACAATTGATGATCAGATATTCACTCTCAACTACTTTCAAATTGTATCAACAACATCTAATGTTGCCAATGCCATCAGATAAAAAGCAAAATGTCGGAATGTTCATTTGCAAGGTCTGTGGCAAGCGTTTCAACTGTGATACCTAGAGGACTAAGCATATGGAGAACAATCATGCCCAAGAGCACGATGCAATGAGGTGTGCGCCATTGAATATTACCTCAAGATTGCATCCGAGTTTAGTCATCAACGATAAAAAGCCGAAGTGAAATATTCAAAGTTGCCTGAGCAATGGTGATAATCGAAACCTGCCCCCTTTCTTTTAGAAGCATGATCCTCTGCAAGATACACTCAATAACCTACAATGTCCATCACTAGACCCTGCGGCACCTGCAGATCACGTACCAGTAACACATTCATTCGAAATGCCAGTCTGCCACTGCACCATGTTCTCACCAAGACTGAAAACAACTCCCAACATGAGCATGACAACCCTTGGTATCCGTTGTCCGACACTACTGAATTTCGCCTTAGGGAGATAGTGACTGCGCACGGAGCGACGTCGAGTCCGATTGATGATTTGTTAGCGGGTGCTGTGGGGCTCCAACAGTCGGTCAAACATTCCCTAAAGTCGACACACATACTGCATCAGATGATCAATCTAATGTCTGGTGGCCTTGGCCATTCATCATAGATGAAGCATATGACTACCATCATATGGAATGACAGCCGCACTAACCCGATCGAGTTTTACTCCTTGGATATCATATGGTGGGCCGAATGGCTGTTGTGTCAAAAGGCATACGGGAAGCATCTAATGTATGCTCCAGAGCGTCATGTCAGTAACTACGGGCGTCTCTATACAATGCGATGCACACAGCAGACTGGTGGTAAGTATCCCACATATGTCAATTGCCTGGAGAATTAACGAAATTGTTCTGACAATGTTTAGCATTGTCACCCTGAAGGCGACACTGTTGATCCCCTTTTCTTTGTCTCAGATTTGACACATCTCACATATTTCTCCAGCAATGAGAAAGCATGGCTCATATACATGACCATTGGCAACTTCTCCAGCACTGGACGTATGTAACCAACATCTCACATCATTGGCCCGGTAGTACATCTGCTACAGCCATCGACATTATGCATTATTCGCGCTCCCCACAAGGCCTGCCAACGAGCCCATGGTTGACATATCATGCACAGTGTTCTCAACTACCTGCTGTGACCTCTGAACAATGTGGAAAGTTGTCAGTTCACCACACAGTGTGCCGATGGTCATTACTGGCAATGCCAAATATTTCTTTCTGGATGGATTGCTGACTATCCAGAGCTTGCTGTACTGCAAAATCATGGTTATGGATCATATCCTAGGTGTGAAGTTGAAAAGAAGGAATTGGGCAGGTATATCAAAATACTGGTGGCACTCTGCGATCATAACGTTCATCAATTATTGTACAAAGTTGCCCAAGCAACCTTGTCCGATGTGGAAGACGCTCCAACAAACTTGCAGAATCCCGATGGTACTATCCGAGTCAGACATTACCAACTCGCGCAAAGCTCCAGTGATATCGTTTCTTCAACCCCGTCAGTTGTCGAGCCAATCACTTACAACCCTGTTGGGGCTTTCTCCATTCTTAGAGCGCATGGCATCAATTTCAGTGATGATATATTATGACACACCGGTTCAATTGTCAGCGATGGTCCATAACTGACCTCCTTCACACCATGCAGTTGGGCATGTTGAAACATCTTCTTGGGTGGCTCCAACATCTCAAGAAAAAGTTCAAACGACTCTCAAAATACAATAAGCAGTGGTTATCCTTACCGGCATACATGTCAATAACGAAACCCAAGAAATCATATCAGGAGGTTAGCCAGTGGACTGGAAAGGTACTTAGAACAATGAGGCGCTATCTGCGTGCGGACGTCACCAACGCACTATGTTGTTCGAATGCCTCTGACGAAAAATCATTTGCGGATGCTATCCAATGCACCCGGGCACTCCTTGAGTTTTACAACTACTGCCCATACCCATCCCATGATGAGGATACCTTGAATCTTATGGATGATGCTTTGCGTTGCTTTCACAACTTGAAACATGTTTTCCTGCAATATCTGGTGGACAAGAACACACCGGAACGATCGAAAGAGTTGCAGAAAGCGCTCGATAAGAAGTAAGATGCACATATGGTCAATTATCAAAATTGGTCTGCCAACAAACGAAAACGTCAACTCGATGACTCGAACGATTGAATAAAGTCGGAAGTGGTTGATTACCTGCAGGAGAAGTCATTATTGAACATTGCAAAACTTCATCCAATAACACACTTCCGGCAATGTATCAAGTGATACTGCAGGTTGCAGCAGTGGACTACTGAGGTCAGTGAAGCGGCCCAGAAAACTCAAATGAAAAACAGATATCCGGCCTTCAATCAGACCGGAGATGTCTATTGGCAGATCGTCACTTATTATCACCACCGTGATGCGTTTGCAGTACAGCGAATGAACCTGAACGCAAATGGTTTCAGCAATGTTACGAGTAGGCCACCCAAGCTGAACATGAGTCATCTGACTGCTTCCACTGGGGGATGCAGTGTGGAGTGATCTGAAGTCAAATATCAGGTGTTGTTAGGCTGGATACAGAAGGGAGTAACTACGTTCGGAAATATTTGCAATTCATATAGCCATGACAACATTTTCCAGAGTTGTCTGGTCAACTTGATGTTGGCATATTTGAACGCCTCAAAGATGTACATCAACATCGACAACCTGCAAACGTGCCATGCCGCCTCATTCCATACCATTGAGATCTCTATCAAAGAATTCAATGGTCAATAGAAATTTGAAAAAATTCGGGCTACCAGATAAAAGGAATGGTATACCGGATCACCAGGAAACGATTGGGAATGGGTGAAGATGGCCCGACAACGTCTGAAATCACCTGAACCTGCTCATGAATCATTGCCGAATGCCATCTGTTTGATGGTCAGAGTTGTTCCAGCATCGGCAGAGAATGCCTGGAAGGTGTTGGCTGCAGGCCACATCTGCTGCACTACGCATCTTCTATACGAAGTTCCATCCACTTCAAAGGAGACTTACTCTGGCTGGATTGCAAATAGTTATATCAATTTGAAAACATGGAATACGATTTGTCATGTACTGAAGGAGTTGAACCTGGTGCTCACTGGTGGGGGAAAAAGGCTTCGGCAACGCAAATAGTTGTTTAGATAATTTCACAAGTTCGACATGTATTTGCCAAAGAGATACTAGTCATTATTTCCATGTGCCATTTATATACTCCAAAGGATTCGCCCTGAGTTGTGAGATAACACCACGTATACAGTAGATTGACTATCTATGTACAGAGTTGTTGTAACAACCTTGCAAGGTGCATGCGCAATTGTATATAACTTGCTGATGCAATGGATCTATAAAATTGCCATGACCTAGGGCTTGAGCGACCATGAGTTGTCTATAGAGGAAGTGAATGGATGCGAAATTATGATATGGTATTGCAAAGCAACTCGGGGCGAGTTATGAGATGAGTCAATTCCAGATCCTTACACTACATGATAGTGACAGTAGATGGACTACCAATGTACATAGTTGTCGTAACCACATTGGAAAGTGCATGCGCAATCGTATAAACTTGCTGACAAAATATGTCAATAGAATATCCATGACCTAGCACTTAAGCGACTGTGAGTTGCCTATAGACGAAGTGAATGGATCTGTAATGATGCTATGGTGTTGCAAATAGGGATGACCTCGCTTACAGTTGCACTAACTCCAAGCGTTGCTATGCATACCACAATCAGCATGGTTGCCACCTACATATGCTCCCATCGCACCCAACGCAAAAGTCGGTTATGTACGCGGAAATTTTTTTTCTGATGTTCCATCGGTATCTCACTACCAGTATGTCCAAACATTAGTCAACCATTGGAATTGATGCTCATGAGACCTTTCTTCAGATCCACATGGAGGTTGGCACACTTGCAGGAGTTGTGTTCATTGCCGCAGTAGAAGCATGGCTCTCGTTGTTTGGAGTCTCGTGCGGGGGTCTTAAGGCATGGTGGTACAGGGTCGCTCTCATGATACAATTGTACAGGCTCTATTAGGCATAGCATTGTTGTCTTTACTCTATGCCGATCGACGAATCAACATCGACGGACTTGCAGACTATTTCTCGTCGGAGGAGCATCAGCCGGAAAATAATCAGTGGAGACCAGAGGAGATTCTGCAGTTGCCAAGGACATTGTGGGAGCAGTGGAAATTGTCAGAGTCTCGGCAGACGTGGTAACTGTGGGAGTCATAGGTGCCATGGATATTGAACAAGCCGAGGATGATGTGGGAGCAGGAGATGGAGAACTCGCGGGTGCCATTGGAGCGGGAGCCATGGAAGTCAAAGGAGCCATGGGAGCCATCAGTGCCGTAGAATCATGGAGAGCCAGAGAAGCCGTGGGAGCCGTGGATGCCATGGGAGCCATTGGAATTACCGGAGTCATAAGAGCTGTGGAAGCCATTGGGATCATCGAAGCTGTGGGAGCCGTGAGAGATGTCGAAGTTATGGAAGCCGGAGAAGGTATTGGAGTCAGAGATATTGGAGAAGCGGGAGAAATTGTCGGACCCAAAGAAGGAAGAGCCGGAGAAGTTGTGGAAGCTGTGGGAGTAATTAAAGACATGGGAGCCAGAGAAGTGGTCGGTACAGGTGATGGAGTTGAAGTCATCGGAATGGTGGCAGCAGCAGCGAAAAACTGAAACATTGCTAAGGCCTCGACAGCAGAGATCTTTACAGAGACCCAACGATGGAGTTTGCCATAGTCAAACGTCCTTGGGTCGAGCAGGTGCATGCCGAGCTGGGATATCGCCTTTGTCCAGAGTCGCTTGGGAAGTACATGCAGCAGCATTTCCATTCTCTTGTACTCGCACGTCCTGCTGCGCTCCATCAGCACTCCACTGATGTGATCGAATTGGCGGAGAAAAGACTTGAGACTGTCCATATCATTGTCTCGGCCCCCAAATACCACACAGAGATATTCCAGATATTGGCGTGTGTAGACAAGGGAACCGGGCCGGCTGTCGCTATACCGAATCACATCCAACATCTCCTTCTTGAGCACAACCCAGTTGTGATCCGTGTAGGCGCACATCATTATCACCTTTTCCCTGATCTCTTCCGTGCAGTAATTGGGAGGCAAGGCAATGACACTGCTCTCGGTAATATCGGTGGTGGTAATGGCGGCCAGGATCTCGTACTTGTTGAAGAAAGTCGTCACATTTTGCCAACAGACAGCTGGGGCACTGGGAGCATTTGGCAGCGGAAGTCGATACCAGTTCTGGCGGGAGATGGCCTCCACAACTAGTTCCACAATCTCCATGCTGCGGATCGTAATGATGATGATGCCACTGGTGATGTTCATTATCGTGATGGGTCTTGCTTCGTGACGCGTCGTATCTGTTCTTAACCCACTTGCTGCTCCTTTCAACGTTTGTGTTGCCACTCAGTTCGTCTATTAGTCTTGCGCTGCAGGCTTGATTTCCTGTGCTCGCATTCCGAAGCGAAATCCGCCTTTGGGCTCCCAATGTGGGAGAGAACCCGGGAGGAGGATTCTCGCACGGCAGCGACCAATAGGAGGCTGCAAATGAGTCGCTTCGTTTCGAGCAGCGTTGTGAGGGAATAGCGCCAGCAAGATGATGCTTGATTGGCTATAAACTAAGAAACAAAAGAGAGAAGAAGGAAAGAGATGATATGATGATTAGGTGTGTGTCGTGCGAGTCCATATAAAGTCTGAACCCCTGGCAACAACGCGATGCAGAGCCTCAACAACCATGACTCACAAGCAAATCTACTACTTCGTGAGTTTAGTGGTGGAATCGATTTTCCCACCACACCATCCTGTGGGCTGCAAGATTCCATCACACTTTCTTTTCCTTTGTAATTGTGCTATGTCTCTGAGCAATCTCTGCTCTCAAAGCCATATCACCATAATGAGCCATACTTTAATGATCATTGTGATCACCTTCAGTGATAGGATCGCAATAGGCATTTCCTTAATATATGTCAGTATCCTCATCAGGAACAGAATTTGTGTGTGTGACATCACTCTTCGCTGATAATGGAAGAAGATTATAATTAAGGTTGGAATCAGTACCATAATGAGCAGTGTCTCCAGCCCAACTGTGAGTTAGTTGCGTCCTGTGCTTACCCATTCCACTGATCATCCAGCTAAGAATTTCCCTCGCACCCTTTCCACCAACTTCTTCATCAATTTCCTTGACATGTATTTTCTTTTTGTGGTAGTCCTAGTATGTCATTTTCTGTTGCTTCTTCTTGCTTTAGCTGTTGAGGATACAAAACGTATGCATTTTGTCTCAAATCAAATGCAATATCAGATTGAGATTTAACCTCTTGATATTCAATATCTTATATTCTCCAAGTAATCGTAGTGTTGGATAAGTATCCAATCATCATGCATGCTTTGGATCAGGTGCCAAATTTGTAATTAATTCATTAGGTCTCAGGAATGAGCCAACTGGCATAGCATCCAAACTGCCTCGGATGGTTCAGCTGTACTATATAACAAATTTGATAGCCACATTCATCGTACTCGCCATTCAGGTAGAAGTACAGAATTTTGAAAAGGGTTTCATATATTACTGTATATCCATTTCGATCACTACTTTTCATAAGGCCTTGATTGGACATCTTTCAATGTAAATACATGTCCGTATTTACGGATTCCCCCACGCATTCTAGTGGCCCATGTGCATTGAGTATCAGTGTACTAGCTAATTCAGTTGATGTTGGTATTATCCTGTCTGGAACTCTGTTCTGGTAATGTGCATACGTAGGGCTGCACTCCAAAGTTATACCGTGCCATGTGAGTAGTGCCCAGAAGGGTATATTGTGGAATTCACCTCAGCCATTATGATACTAAAACCGTTTGATTGTTACACATAGCAAGTTCACCTCAGGGTGATATACAATCATCTATCATTTGCCGCATTCGATATCATTGGCTATCACTCATCTCGAATGCCAGAGTTCATCCTTTCTTAAGGCTAGCCAAAGAACACCCACACCATCAATAAGCATTCACACCTAGTCATTGGTGGCAGTCACTTCTGCTCCGAGTTGCTGATCACAATGAGGCAGCCACCAATCAACTGAATGGCATCAGCTGAGAAACTGACCCTTACCGAAAACAAATGGATAGCCCGCAAACAGGTGAATGGTGCCTGCCAAGAACCCAATGACTGCTGGAGGCCTGAGAATATGTGCAAACTTGGAATAGCAAAGCTGTTGTCTATCAAAAGAGGCCTATCTGTGTGAAATTTATGGGATGGATTGCATACCACAGGTCGGGAGTAACAAGTCCGCAAGCTTGATGTCAGGAAGGATACCAATTGTCTGACTACAATATATTGATGACAAAGACAATATAGTATATGGAGATAGAGGACAGCGGAAGTTGCGAAATGAGTGGGCATTGGTTCAATTGTCGTTATGGTGGTGGTGCTTTAAAGAAATGTGTAGATAGAAGCATTTGTTAGAAAGCAAAGAAAGTGCTATAAAGGCCTTTGAGTTCTTCAAGTGTAGAAAGGCATCATCAATCTTCTCACCAAAGAGAATGACCGTTAGGAAGATATGCATTGGAGAATGCTTAATCATTTCGTTTACAATCTTTTGCTGATTTCAAAATCCCGAAAGAAGCCTCCAACCTATTTTCGATACAGTTCCATATAATGTACGCATCTGTTTGGCTGTGTAAACCTGAAATGACATTTCCGTTGTTGTAGCGATTTGGAAACCGACGTTTTTGACTCGAGCCATGTAAAATTGGTAAGCAGCCAAGGATATATCTTTCATTTTATCAGGTAGGCAGTAATTGATAGCATATCTGGTGTAGTCATCTATTAAAAGAATGAAATACTACTGAGTGCTTTTTGTTGGTAATAAAACTGGGCCACATGTATTTGAATGCAGAAGCTCAAACTGCTTGGTGATCCGTGTGATTTTGGTATATGTGAATTTGTCTTTGTTTTGAACGTGGATGCAAACTTCACACAATGTCGATTGAAGATCTTTGGAGCCATCGATGAGATATCTCATTGCAGCACAGTGCAAGTGTACTAATCAACAATCTTACATTTTTCATTTGTGGGCAGCAGGAGGGGGCTTTTACTTGTTACATGTGGTGGGTGGGGTTGGGTGTATGTCTGGAGTTGATATATTTGTGTGGAAAGTCAGAGACTATTCAGTGGGCTGTGATTTGTTAGTAGTGGTAAGTGTAGTTGTGTAGACACTTTCGAGTTTTCATTTCTTTCCCATCTGGCAGGTGGTCATTTTGGAAAGTGTAATCGCAGAAATGGTAGAGGCTTAATGGGCTACGGTATATAAGATAGATATAAGTGCACTTGTGGCTGGCTTCAAAACATCCGGATCTGCAATGTGTGAGGCAGTAATTGTGGTGCTCAGTTGTGATGGTCAGTCAGTGATAATTATACTTCTCATGTAGCCAGATATTTCAACATAGCCAGCAGTATCGAGTTGATTGATCGATTGAAGT
>WHVE01000853.1:0-51527 GCA_015178995.1 Trichophaea hybrida | reverse complement strand
TTGCAGACTGAAAAGAGGCCTTCACAAGTGTATCAGTATTGACCCATTTTGACTATGATTGTGGGATTATTCTGTAAACCGATGATTCATGCCACGTGTATACAAAAGTGCTATCACAACACTACAATTATGGGATTCTTCATCCAGTAGTCTTTTTCTCCAAGAAATATACAGCAGCCGATGAAAACTACTACATTTATGATCAAGGGTTGAAAGCAATAGTCACAAGCCTTGAACAATGGAAACCAGAATGCCAAGGTTTAACACATCCAATGAAAATACTAACAAACCATAAGAACCTCGAATACTTGATGACTTCCAAACTGCTCAACAGCAGGCAAACTCACCAGTCTGAATTCCGGTCAAGATTCAAATTCAAGATGATATATTGACCAGGGAAACAAGGTCAGAAGTTCGATTCTTTGACTAGAATACCAAGTGACATTCATCAGCAGGGGGGGGGCACAAAAGACCTAATGAGTCTCGCTTAAAACAGACAATTTTGACCAGGAAATACGAAAAAGAATGATATTATTGTATGTGGATGTTCTGAAGCAGGAACATCTCTAAATCAACCCTGAGGAGTTATGGAACTGGGCCTAAACTATTTGCCAATCATGTCCATATGTGAGTAGCAAGGGGCTGTGTGCACACACTGTGAACACCCACAGAACAAAGGAAGAAAAGAATGGTATATTCAAAGATCATCATAACTTCTCAGCAGCAGAATACCTGTCAAGTGCAAAAACCTCAACACTCCTAAAATGAAATCACAAATGCAAAGGATTGTGGAATGATGTGGACAGGTATGTTCGAAAGTACCACACCTGCTAACACAGCAAACCTCAAAATCAAAAGACCCATCGATGGCTCAAACCACCGGAGATACATCAACAGCCATCAAAAGACCTTAGTATGGATTTTGTTGTGGTACTTCCCGAAAGCAATGGTTACCATGCTATGCAGGTTGTAGAGGACTCCGGACACAGATGGAAAGAAATTAGCTGTGGAGTTTATCCAAGAAGTGTTCAGATTGCACAGGTCACCAAATATCATAGTGTTGAACCGCAGACCCCAATTTGCCTCAGAATTGGGGAATCATTTATGCCAGCAATTAGATATGGAATGCCAGTTATCCACAATATTTGAGCCGCAACCCAATGGCCAAACAGAACAAATCAATGCAATCATGGATCAGTACCTCCGAGCATTCGTCAATTATTAATGAACAACTGAGTACAATGGCTTTCAAAGGCAGAATTTTCGTCAAACAACAGCTGTTCAGAATAAATATACTGCTTGACATTCATTGGTAATTACGGCTTCCACCCTACAATGACCATTGGTCAACACCCAATACACAATGATGATAATATTCAAGAAGTCAATGCAGTCCAGATTGCAAACAGGATGAAGGAAGTGTTCAATTCAATGCAAGCCAAAATGACAAGAATACAGGCAATTCAAGTGGAACAAGCAGACAGATATCGTGGCAAGGAACGAGAATTGACAGCAGCAGATATCATATGGATGGATGCCAGAATCTATATTACTCTAAGACCCAGCAAGAAAGTGAAATGGAAATAAATTGGTGTCTACGCAATCCTCAATGTTGTTAGCCCATAGGCTTACCATTTTCAACTGCCCAAGGATATTCATATCCACCCAGTTCAACCAATTTCCAGACTATTGAAAGCAGTAAACGACCCATTGCACAGGCAAACAGTTCAACATCCACCACATGTTATAGTAGATGGACAAGCTGAATACGAAGTCAATAGAATTGATAACTCAAGGTTCTACAGGATACATCTCCTGTACCAGGTGTGGTGAAAAGGATATCGTGAATGCAGCTGGTAGCCAGCAGCACATGTGGACCGACAGCAGGCTATCAATATATTCAATATGCAACAATCTGGCAAATTGGAATCAGTGAACTTATGGAAACTCGATTCTGAAAGGGGGAGCAACTGTCATGATTGTGTGAGGTGAGGATCCATGATGGAATAACAATCGATGATGCAAGATTATATTTGTTTCACAAGACAATCAGTTTATGGGTTGCTCGAATAATCTACAGATTTTCATACCAAGCAATGCGTTTGAAGAACACGAAATCAGGTTATGGATAATTGCCAATGACATTAGGGAGATGCTGATAATGCAATACTGGTGTAAATACAGCTGTTGAAAAGGTGGTATAAAAATTTGGGTGACATTTGGATATATATTGAATGAGTTAGTTAAGATGACAAAGGTTGAATTTATTGTATCCCCAGAGGAGGATTCAATAGAGGATTGGTTGGCTCTTCACTCATTCTCTGGTCTATAAAACAATCAATTGCTTAAGCTCCAACCTCTGATTCTTCTTGTGATTCCCATTTCGAGTCTCTTGTATTGATTGCAGTACCTGCATTCCCAAACCTTTGTTTGGTCTTTGTAACCCCTATATCTCCAAGTCCCAGATTCTTAACAACTTGCCTATTCACTAAGATATACAATGTGATATCAAGATTATTGTTGTCTATAAAACAGTCATTAGGAATTATTTGTTTGAGCAGTTAGAGTACATATATAAAATGTGCTCAATTGTATTATTAGTACTGAAGCCACTGAGATTGGATTCATCTGCATTATCAGTATAATTATTTGGGGTACTTTCTTACAAAAGGCTGAGAATATACTCTCTTTCTTTACCAATTGAGACTGTTTGACATGCAAATACTGCTGGGACTATAGATACTGCTGGGACTATAGATACTGCTGGAACTATAGATACTGGTAGTTTAGATGATAGTGGCAATACTGCTGGTTGCCACGGTTGTACTGAGTGAGGATCCGTTTAAAGATGATGATTAGTGGGAAATAGAGCAGTCTATACACTATGGAAATGAAATCAAGTTGCAAATTGAACAAAATCAGGCTTTGAAAGAAGCGAATCAGGAATTGAATCAAAAGCAGTGTACAAATTAGTGTTGGCAACGAACCGGATCGGTTCGAGTCGAACTGAATCGACCAGGGGTTCGAAGACGGTTCGATCCAAGTTTTGACGAAGTTCCGAGGTTTGACTCGAACTTCGAACCGAATCCAAAATATTGCGAAAGATAATAACTAAGCGCGTTCTTGTCTGATCGGCTCAATTTTTGGTTTATCTTGTAGCGCGTGAAGTTAGCTACAAGATAAACCAAAAATCAAGTCAATCGGACGAGAACTCGATTACTTATTTTTGTTTTACATTGTCGGTCGAAATCGTGGGGTTCGAATGAAAAATTCTTGGCAACAATTCGCTTCGCTCGAACCGAATCGGTTCGTCAATTGTACGAACCCCGGGCGGTTCGTTGCCAACAGTAGTACAAATAATATCAGTAGTTGAAATGTATTATGAAACAAGTCAATTATGAAATATACACCTGATATTTGGCAGTGGATAAATTTCTTTCTTCGCTTGGGGTCTAGTCTACAAAATTCTAACATAGCTTCAGTTCCCTCTTCTGTTACACTTGGTGATTCAAGATTGAGTCTTTTGCATACACTTCTTACTCTTCAGCTATAGGCTATTCTCAACTCTTTCAGCTTTCCAGCAGCTGGTTATGATAATTCTAAGATGCTCGAACCCTGAAATCTTGACTTCTGAGCCCTGAACCTTTGTCACCAGAATCTTTGAACCCTTAACCCTGGTACTGTAGTGGTACCAGGTGTTTAACTTGGCTCCTTCAGCAGGTAGCAGAATTGTGAGTAATTCTATTTTAGAAATGAAGGCAGGTATCCAATGAATCATCATAGATGATATACACATACTTTCTGTTGAACACCTTTACACTGTTATTGCTTGGCAATACAACATCTTATTTTATTTCTGCTTGAATCTCTACCTCAGTGTTTTGAAACAAATTTTTCATCATCCGAAATCTAGTATTCAAAATGCCATGTGTGGCCATATTCACCATGTTGAGTACAATGTATATGTCTGCCAAATCAAGCAGTACATGTCCATTTTGTGTGGCCATGGTTGCAGCCATATTATAAATCTGCTCTTTTTCAGTTGCAGCAATGAAAATTTCAAGATCAGGAATTGTACTTACCTTAATTATATATTTCTCTATGGCTTTCTTCAATACTTTTCAACAAGCCCTTGTTTGCTTCCAGGGTTATTAGTAAGAAAATTCATTTGCAAAATATACTGGAGTTGATATAATTATTGTGTTCAATTGCACAAACTGTTTAGATGAATGCCTTGGTAGACCATAGATAATTGCATTAATAGTGGTAGTTGAACAGTTGAAATGATTCAAAATATATTGCAGCTCCCCAAATTTGATTAATCAACTAATGTCCAGACTGATTATATAACTTTCATTCCATTTCATGGTATTTCCTGTACTTCCTGGCACTAGCTGGATATACAATTTTCAACTTTTTATCAAAATATATATTTCTCGTTGCAATATTAGTAGCTATTCTGTGAATTTTCTGTGTGTACTATTGGAACAAGATTTGTACGATTGAGGTATTGATTCTAGAAATAGGCATGCATATTAGTTCATTTTTGAATATACTGCAAGAAGCAACTAGTTGGATTGCTGTCATTGCATGGAAATATTGTAAAAGAAGGGAATTTCAGTGTAGAAAAGAGAAAAAACCTGAAGAGTATATAGAAATTAGTGCAAAATACAATTTAAATTAAAATTTTAAGCTGCAATTATATATATTCTGGTATAGTATTTCATGATGGACCCAACTGTCAATCATGGCGGATATGCAATGATATTCGCTCCATACAAATTGTGTTAATATTGGAAATTATCAATAAAAGTAAATGGCTAACAATACTATATTTTTGAAACAATTATCAATTGTTGTATGTTGAATGTAATAACAGTTAAAATTGATACAATATCATTTCAAATAATTTCTGTAGTCTTTGAAGTTGAATACACTGCAAAGGCATTGCTGTTGTAGCAACTGCTGATATTACCATTTTGATAGTTTATCTTGATTTAACCCACAACCGTAAAGGTCATCCAATGTTCCACCATCCAATAACTATGATTTCCTCAACACAATTGTCTACATCAACCTCATAAAACACAAACAAATATGGTTTATAATTGTAAAATACATTTTCGGTCATTCTTGCTGGAAAATACAGTACATGAATATTACATACCACAAAATATTATTATCAAATTAACCAAGAGATGACTGGTGTTAAGGCAGAATATGTCTGAGCACTTCACATTCTGCATTGGCTCAATTTCATCACAAGGTATACAGTTAAGTACAAACCTGAACCAAACTGTGTCAGCAATGCAGTAATATAGAAGTGGATTGAGGAATATGTAGAAAGTGAAACAGCAACAGCAAGACAGAGAGATGTGGAATCAGAAGCAGCAGTGGAGAGAGGGAAGATCTCAGTAATAAGAAGAGTGGTGGTGGAGGCAAATAAAATGATATTAGAAGTGATATTGAAAGCAATCGAAAATAGTATTGATGATATTGCAACTTGAGGGGATTAACATGAAGAAGATGAGGAAGAGAATGGAAAAGACACAAACTGTGCAAAGCAGAGTGATGACAAGGGATCTAAGTGGATAGTTGGCCCAATCAATAAATTGGTGAAGGAGCAGCTCAACTAGTGTTGGCAACGAAGCAGATTGGTTCGAGTCGAACCGATCCAAGCAGTGGTTCGAAGATGGTTCAATCCGAGTTTTGGCGAAGTTCCGAAGTTCGACTTGAACTTCGAACCGAATCCCAAAAATCGCGATCGATAATAACTAAGCGAGTTCTTGTCCGATCTGCTTGATTTTTGGTTTATCTTGTAGCGCTTGAAGTTAGCTACAAGATAAACCAAAAATCGAGCCGATCAGACAAGAACTCGCTTACTTATTTTTGTTTCTAGTTGTGAGTCGAAATGGTGGGGTTCGAGTGAAAAAGTCTTGGCAAGGATTCGCTTCGCTCGAACCGAATTGGTTCGTCAATTGTACGAACCCCGGGCGGTTCGTTGCCAACACTAAGCTCAACACCTTCCATGTAAATCAAATTATACTCAAGGCAGTAATAACTGTATAATAGGTAAATCCAATGTCATAATTTAGTATGCATGACCAGAAGTATGGGACTGGTAAATTGATGGTTCTGTCAGTTATTACTCTGAATACAATGTCCAATTCTGTCATATTACCTACGGCCCAACCACCCTTTCCACTTGACACTAGTTATTTTCTACAAAGAGCTAAAAAGTATATTTAGTAATTTATACCAATTGAAATATTTGAATCAGTATGGAATTGGCTTTGTATGCCCTGTACCCTAATAATTGTTATCCTAATGTTCAATTGAGTTGAATGTATGGACACTGAGTGTGATGGCTTGTAAATATAGATCATTATTTAGTTATAGGTTGGTATCTTGCTATTTTCAGTAGTGTTTTATATGCAAATGGTATTTAAGTCATATTTTTGTATTTGCCAGTTTATTATAATTTTAGAAACATTTGAAAAAATTGGTTTTACATGAACTGAAATAGAACTGACCATACAAACTTTAACATTGCTCAATATGTTATATATACCATATATCAATATGTTAAAATCTGGAACAAGGATTTTATGAATGACAGTCAAAACAAAATTGATATATTATCTACCACCTGAATTGTACATTATTTTTGTAATATTTGTCTTACAAGATGCAGTCTGATTTTATGTCATATCAATTTGACAAACAGTTATTATGAAACACTCAAATCATGTTCCAACTGCATAGATTGCGCCTCATGTTTTGTACATATGATATCAATCATCTAGGTTTTAATGTATAAGAATCATTAGTGACATGATGATAAGTGAAGAATAGAGGAGTCCATTCATAACAAGTACAAAATCAAGTTTTGAATAGAACAAAATCAGAATTCAAATAGACAGAATCAAATTTGGCAGATAATATAGGTATTGTACCAAAAGCAATGTACAAACCACAGCAGGGGTCCAGGTGTAATATGGAATAAGGAAATTGTAGTATATATACCAGGCATTTGATGGCAAACAAGGTTTTTCTTTTTACTGCATCTCTAGTCAACAAACAATCCAATAGATTTGGCATCTTATTTATTACTTGGTAATTCTGGATTGAGTGTCCAGAATACAGATATTGCACTTCAGCTCTAAGCTATATTTGACTCTTTAAGTACTCTGGCTTTCAGTTTTCATAACCCCCACAACCTGGAGCCCTCAGCCCAGAATATCTGAATCCGCAATCGTTGATACTGAAGCTGTAGGCCCTAGACGGATCAATAAGTCTAAAAAAGTTTATAAATTATATTGTCAACTCATGTTTATGGACCACTATTCTTGCCAGAGTAGTTGATATTTTGATTACAAAGTCTGCAATATTAGTTGTACTGAATTTCAATCCATTGGCAGTTTTAAAATTTGATTGAATACATATAGTTTCTGACTACATATCAGTATAGTTTACAAGTGGAATCTCTGCAGACTTACAAATCCAGATATCATGGATATTCATTATCATCATTTCTGACATTCTTTTACTTATCATTATCTATGTTTTACAAATAAATGCCCACGCAAATATTGAAGTTATTCAAAACCAATGAATGCAGCATAGCAATGGCCAATTTAACTCTGACAATAAGAATATATTAAATATCAGAAAATCAGCAATCATCTACCATTGGATACTGAATACACTGAGATTCAATAATTGCATTTGGTCTGATATTCCCCAGACCAGTAATTGTTTGGTTAATTTCGGATTGAATATAGTGTGAGATCATATTCGAGATAGTTGCATGGATCTATCTCCTTCACTTCAAGGTTTAGTATTCAATATTGACAACATCTTACATCAATCATTTTTCAGAGACTGCTAAGATGGAAGGGATTCCGCTATTCAAGAAACACAGTATATTAAGTACTACAGTACAAGCCAAGTAATTGAGTAACAAGTACTGGTAGATATTACTGCCTTTGACCTAATACAAGTCCTGGCAGTGGCAAATATGTTGTATAATATACTAAGTCAGATCTTGAGCACACCCTTGTCCCAAATTGTAAATGAAGTAAACTGGCTCTATAAGCAAATCATCACCCAAGTGACAACCATTGAAGAATTCAAAGAAACAATTGCTGCACGCAGGAGGAAAGAAAAAGAATCAGTTAAACACAATGCAAATATAGACAAGGAATTGATATTAATTCAATCAATAGTTAGAAACTTGGAAGCCACAGTGTCCAGCTGTATATACAAGGACTTACTAGCCAAAATCACAGATCTGGAAAAAGAGCTGGAATACAAGATACCAGAGGATATGGAAGAAACAAAACATACTCAAAAACACACAACTACAGTTTAAATCAATTGGCGAATAAAAAAACAAATATTGAGATTAAGTTAAACAAGTGCTGGTATTAGTATGAAATAATAATAATGGTAGAAGTAAACAATACAAAAGCAGCAAAATTATCAGATTCTCTGAAACAGATAGATGCATCAGCAAAAAATGAAAAGGCATTCTGAGCATACAAAGCATTTTGAAATGGCAGTGTTCATTTTCTTGATTATGAAGTCTACTTTGGCCAAAATAATATTCAGTAAAATTGTTTTCATATCTTTGCGGGATTTCCAAACTTGATATACTATTACAAAAAGGGTAAAGCTTAGTGCATTACATTCTTTTGTAGTTGAAAGTCGATCTACTTTTAAAAATAAAATATGTAATAGACATACTATTGCTTGCATAGTAATATTATGAAACTTTTGGTTTATATATCTTCATGACAAATCATAATGAAACTGACCATATTTGGAATACCTCCAAGTATAATTAACAAATAACTGTACATCTTGAATGATATTTTCTATTTTGGTTAGTTTGATTTTGATTTGTCATTTCTGAATACTAATGTCAAGTTTTATGTCATGACTCAGCAAAGAATTCTACCTTCATTACATTTTCCAAAAATACAAGTAGCTGACTTTTGGCAATTAAAAAATGTATCCAAATAGGCTATACCTATTTTGGAATACTATACCAAGTTTGGAAATTCTGTCAAGTTTTGGATCCAGTATTACTCAGTATCATTGCCACTACTGCACCTGACACAATCGACTAAACAAGATCTGAATGTTCCAAAACCTCCAAAATGCTCAGAATACTCAGAATGCCATTTTATCTTTTTGCTGATGTGAGTACTCTGCAGGTGGATGCCTGCATTAGCAATAGAGTTTCCAGAAAAATCAACACCATTATTTGATGTATATTCCAATATCAGGTATGCAGCCGATTCATTGAAAGATATCGTGTCAGATCAAATTCAACCATATATTGACCGAAAAACAGGTAACTTCAATCTGATTTCACTGAAAAAACAGTTTGATCCATTATAGCTTGTCTGCAGAGATCATAATATGCTGGTCATCACTCATTGGGAGCTCCTACTATATGGAGTTTCAATATTAGGAGTCAGATATAGACTGGAATGAAGCAGTTTTACAAGTAATACAGAGACAAGGCTTGTATAAGGAGCTAAACAATTCATTACAACATTGTGAACTTTGAAACAATCATAGAGAATTTGTTAGGTTCTGTTACAAGTATAATTTACAGATTTAACTCAAGTAGCTAAATGAATTTCTTATGGTGGACAATATGGCCCAAGACCCCAGCAACCCCAAGTAGCTCCATATCCTGCTCAGAAATAGACCTGGCAGAAACAGTAGCAGGATAGTACAATTCCACCTCCATGGATCTGTTTGGAGACAAAGGAAAGAAATTCATACCCAAAGTATGAAAAAGATAAAAGAAGGAAGAGTGGTGTATATACCTCAGTAATAGAGGGTGATTTACAGTGAAGTGTTGGACAAAATATAAGGAAGCTCGATAGCAAGTAGAAGTCAATTCATTCAAAGAGGATATGGAGAGCGGAAAGTAGAGTCAGGAAAAATTTTGGCCAGTGCTGTAAGAATAGCCATTGTGCTGGACATGAATTTCCTGTATTAATATATGTCAATTCTAGATGTGGAATTTTACAGTTTGCAATTTGGAGAATTCAAATAAAAGAATCTTCAATGGAAAGCAACTATCTGGTTATAAAATATTGACTGAAAGTTGGTGAAAAAATAATCAACACAAATGCTCTGATTGATTGTGGAAGTACTGCAATGGTATTTGTGAACAATGATTTTGTATTCCATTATCGGTTGAAAGTCAAGAAATTGAAGGAATCCAGAGAAATACAGATCAAAGATAGAAGACAAATCAAATCTAAAATGATTATGACTATTGCCAAGTGATATATAGGAATAAAATCCCACCGGAAGCAATTTCCAGCATTCATAACACAGTTAGAGCATCATCTGATTGTATTAGAATTGACATAGTTACTACTTTACTATGTAACAGTCAAATTCCAAGCCCAAAGAATCAGCTTTGAAAGCTGTTATTGCTAACAACACTTCCAACACCACTTGATTTTATAGGAGTGGGGAAACCATATGGAATAATGAATAGATCTAGTGAAATCCAAGCTAGATATCCCAGCATTAGCAGCATCACCTTGAATGAGCAGAATAAGAAATAAGAAACCCACTGATTAGGCAATCATATGATACAAAATCCATAATACTCCAGAAAAATAATATATTCAAGAATATACTCCCTTGCAGTAGTCATTCCCAAGCAATTGTCCAAGTGTTTATCCCTGTTCAGCAAAGTGATTACAGAATCATTATTTTTGTATTGACCTTATGATCATTAGATTAAATTACAAGAAGAATTCACACCTCCATTCATATCTATCTACTATCACTCAGAAGAATAATTGAACGTTCAAACAGAATGGATCGAAACAAACTTGTATAGAGAATTAATCCAATCATCATCATTACCTTGCGGAGCTGCTGTGTATTTCAGTCCCAAACCAGATGGCAGACTATAACTGTATTGACTCTTGAGACTTGAATGAAGAAATGATAAACAACCTGTATCCTTTGCTACTAATTCAAAAAACCTTGCAAATAATCTTGAACGCCCAGTACTATATCCAGTTAGACATCCTCAGGATACGTAACACTATCAGAATTGCAGAAGGGGATACATGGACAATGGCTTATACCATCCTGTATGGACATTTTTGTTAAAGTTCCACAACTGAGAGTTCTAGGTGCGATAAAAACCAATCTAGGATTCAGAGATACAGACACTGCAAATAGGACCGGAGACTCGAATTTGGAATGACAGAACTGAACAAAGATTTGTGCCGAAGCTATTGATTGTTTTGTAGTCTAGAGAATAAGTGAAGAGCAAACCAATCCTCCACTAAATTCTCCCCTTTATATACAATAAAACCCACTGTCATCATGTTAACTCACTCATTCAATATACATTACAACTACAGTTAACCTTGTATACCCCCTTTATAACTGCTACCCTCATGCTCCTGTTATATCATTGGTATCTTACCATTATATTCAGCGATTATTCATAATCTATTTCTTTTCCCTCAAAACCAGTTTTCTTGTTTGAAAACTTATTGGATATTCTTGCAATCCATATCCTCATATCTTGCCAAATGAATGTGATTAGTGTTTACCAATTCCTATTCGATCACTGATTCTCATTATACACAAATGTAACCATGTGAAATTGCAATTTATGTCTTGTCGATCTACCAATACACTGTTATCATTTCGAGAGTTTATGAACTATTCAATATATCACTTCCTTGATATATTCGTTACAACATATTTGCAAAATATTTCCATCCACAGCAAAAATTCGAAAACATGCTACAAACAAATCTGGGCCATCATAACTGCAGTGAAGAAAGCTGGTTAGTATCTCAAACGAGGAAAATATGAGTTCCATATGAAAGATGTCAAATACCTATGTCTAATTCTTGCAGTAATGAGGATCAAAATAGATTCAGAGGAAATTCAAGCACCTGAAAACTGTAAAGCACTGGGGATACTTGAGGAAGTCCAATAATTTCTAGACTTTGCTAATTCTGTTCAACAATTCATACAGAATTATTACAAGGTAGTGGAACAACTGATACAACTTATACAAAAGCTAATATATTTCTTCTGGAGACTAGATCAAGAATGGCCATTTGCTGAACTCAAATGGTCTGGGTAACAGTACCAATGCTATCTAATATTGATTATGAAAAACAGAAAGTACTGAAACCAATACCTTAGGTTACATATCTGCAGGAGTCATTTCTCACTACAAAGACTATAGAATATAATATTCAGTTGCCATCTTCTTCAAAAAACATTTGCCTACCAAACACAATTACATAATAAACAATCAAGAATTAGGTATGAAAGTACAAAGCATGGAACAATTGAGACTAGAATTCAAAGTTACAGTACATGCATTTGAAATTACTACGGATCACAAGAATCTGCAATACATCATAATATTTTAACTGATAAATTCAATGCATACCAGATCGTCAGAATGCCTCTTGAGGTTTAAATCCAAGATAGTTTACTGAACAGAAAATGAAGGTCAAAAACCCACTACACTTACCACAATACCAGAAGACAATCCTTCAACGAATGCGGCAGCAAAATCTCAGAAAATGGTACAAAAAACGGAAATCCTTGATCTCAACATATCTTCAGGGTTGATTAAGACATTTGAAAAGACAGTCAACCACAATAACAGCTCTATCAGTCCCAAAGACTTTTGCAATTGGGTTAAAAAGCTGTACCAGTACTGTCTGTACAACAGCAGTGAAGGGCTATGAAGACATAAATATCAATTATTGGAGATACTCGAAATATGACAAATACAACCAACAGACACGGAACAGCTCATGTGGATACATAAGTGCTATCATTCTCCAGTCACTGTACCTCAAAGTCAAGCAAACATCAATAACCTGCCAAGCTGAAATTATTTCTGCAGTTTGATGAGAATAGATGTGGATTGCTATGTACAAAATTGTTGTACCTGTCAGCAATCCAAAGCAGTTTACATGAAAATCCATAGATTTCTATGACCACCAGAAATACGAAATAGACCATGGAGGGATTTGAATATGGATTCTATTGTTGCTTTACTGCAAAGAAAAAGGTTCAATGCAATATGGATAGTGGTTGACCATTTAACAAAAATATAACACATAGTACACTGTATGGATATGGTGGATGGTGGAAAATAGTGAGCAATGGATATGAAGAAAGTATTCAGACTCATGGACTGCCTAAAACAATAGTGTTGAATGAAGAACTGCAATTTGAATTAGAATTTGGCAACATATCTGCAAATGACTGGGGGTTGGACAAAGCCTATCATCTGCATTTCACTTCCAGACTGACAGCCTACCTGACAGAGTTATTGTAGTAATGGAACTATTCCTCCAAAACTTTGTTCATTACCAGCTGGATGATTGGGTACGGTGGCTACCATTGGCAGAATTTACAACAAATAATCATACCAGGAGGCTAACTAACCACTCTGAGTTTTTTGGCAACTACGGCATGCTTCCATGAATTATCTTCAGTGAACATCCAATTGATGATTCTAACAATATTCGTAATGTCAATATTCAGTAGATTGCCTAACAGGTTCAGCAACTTTTTCCAGAACTCTGAGTCCAAATATGAAGGTTCCTGGCAGTTCAGTGCAAACAGGCCAACAAGTTCCAAAGAATGGGAGTTGAGTTGGTAAAAGAAGATATGCTTTGGCTAAATGTAGGAAACATATTGACTGCCAGGCCAAGCACAAAGCTTGACTGGATATGCCTAGGACCACATGAAATTTCTGAAGTTATCAACCCCTGGGCCTATTGAATCATAATACCTGACCAGCAATGCATTTAAAATATTTCACAGATATCTTGTTTGGAGAAAGCCACTCAAGATCCTCTTTCATATCAAATGCCATAATGACCAGTACAGGCAATAGTGGATGAAAACAAGGAGTATGAAGCCAAGTACATAGAGGATTGTAGATTGTTCTGATGAAAGCTGTGGTATTTGGTAAAATAGATGGACCATAACAAAAACAGTTCAAAGTTTTTAATCAATATTGATGGGCTTAAAGCTATCTATATATTTCATGCCACACAACCAGGCTGCCCAAGCCATACATCTCATATGTACCTGGCTTTAGAGCAGGTGAGCTACTGTCACAATTGTAATGAATGATAATTGGTGGAAGAGTGATTGTCGGTGAGCAATCCAGTAGTCTATGTATTATGATAATGAAATCAAGGTTGGAATGGAAGAAAATCAGATTTTGAATATAAAGAATCAGGTTTTGCAGAAAAAGTAGGAATTATATCAAAATCAGAGTACAATGTATAGCAGGAGTACAGATATATCCAAAAATGAGTGAATTGCTGAATATAAATCATCCATTTGACAACAGATAAATTTATTTTATTTACTTGTTCTCTTGTTTACAAAATAATTTTATTGCTTTGAATTGATTTTGTTTTATACTTGCTGATTTTAGATTGAATCGCTTACATACAGTGTTCACACAATAGCTACAGAATATTTTCAATCTTTCAAACACTTTGGCTTGTGATTTTTATAATCATTCGAACTCCATCACCTAAACCCTGGTTATCCATACCCTGAATCCTTCACACTGAAGGTGTAAATACTTGAATGCAATCTTCCAAAGAAAACATTGATGACCAAGAATATTTACATTACCCTGCCAGATGATGAAAGTAGTCCATATACAATGTATATATATATTATTATTTCAATGCTGTACAAAGATGGTCTAAATTCACATAATACTTGCAAATTTGTTTCAATATCCCAGCAAACTTTGAATCAAATATCAAATAGTAGTGCCGTTATGCATAGAGTATAATCCAACTGAAAGAGATATTGAAACTGTTAATAAATGGATATCAATTCCTGGATCAAAATATTAGTGGGAACCAATTCTTTTGAGTAACCTCTGAATTCTATGTTAGATATCATTAAAGTAATTAAATGATGATTTATCTGTATTGCAAGATATAATAATGTCAAATCAGCGTGATAGCCAGTTCTGATAATTCAATATGGTACCAATATATAATAACACACATAGTATCAAGGTTTCGGGGCTTGAGGTTCTAGGGGTTAGAAAAACCAAATGAAGATTCAGAATTGCAAGTATTTCAAACAAGGCAAGAGACTCGAAATCTGGAATAACAGAAGTGAACAGAGATTGGTGCTGCAGCAATTGATTGTTTTGTAGACTGGAGAACGAGTGAAAAACAAATCTATCCTCCACGAATCCATCGTTCTTATATACAGCTAATGCGACCATCATTACCTTTACTCACTAGTCCCAAAATACATCTGAACTTCACTCAGCTAAGTACCCAACTCATTCAACCAGTGGATCGTGCCATAACCATCACACTGTATTTACCACGCAACCAACGAAATCTGTTCCCTTCCAACATAACCTGTTTCCCTTCGTATTGTTCATTCGTTCTTCATTGATCCATGCTCCATCTCCAATCCTCACTCGACCCAACGATGACAGTAGCTCCCCCTCGCACAAGCCAAGCTCCTACGAGGCTGTTGATCCAGACTTGCCAGGTTGTTTTGCGTGGAATGTATCGATAGCTTGAAGTCCATCCACATTGACTAACGGTTCCCAGCTCCATTCATTGTTACTCTTCCACTTGACCAGATACTGCAACTGACGCTGGAATACTCGAGAATCTTCGATGCACTCCACTTCATATTCCTCTTCTCAGTCAACAACCACTGGTAGTGGTGTCATTTGGATTTGTCCTAGGAGTAGGTCTTCTGAAACTTTGCTCCAATGGGATATTTGTTGTACCGGATGAATGTGGAGGTCTCTGGGTGGATTCAGTTGATAGACCCATGGACTAATAACTTCTTTGATTTCGTATAGTCCCAGATGCTTCCAGTGCAGCTTCTTGCTCGGTCTTTGTATTGTGATGTTTCTGGGGTCCATCCACACTCTGTCCCCTGCCTTCATTTCCGTTACTTCTCGATGGTACGTGTCGGCTTGTTCTGCATGAATTGATTGTACCCGAGACATTTCAGCTTTCATTTGTTTGAAAATCTCATTCATCTTTTGGGCAAGGGCATTGGCATTTACATCCCTGATGTTGTTACCATGTTGAAACAAACGCTGGCTGAATGTCATTCTTGGAAGAAATCAATAATTGCCGAAAATAGTGAGTGTTCTGTAGTTTCCAAAGCGTTATGATTTGATGCAAACTCTGCCACCGGTAGCCAACATGTCCAATCATTCTGTGGATAATTTACAATGGCCCTCAGGTATTGTTCAATGATAGTGTTCATTTGCACCGTTTGACCATTTGTTCTTGGATGAAATGCAGTGGAGAGTCTTCAATCGATTCCTTTCGTATATGTGCCTCCAGAATTTCAATGCGAATTACGGACCTCTGTCGGATACTATTGTGTCCGGTAAGCCGTGAAACTTGAACACCTCTTGAATGAACATTTTGCCCAGCTTTCTTCTGTCTGTATCGTTTTGTCATAGAACCCAATGCCTCATTTTTGATAACCGGTTGACTACCTCCCATATAACATTGTACCCCTCGCTTTCCAGTAGCCCTACCATGAAGTCCAAACTCAGGTCTTTCCATGGTTGATGCAGTACTTCCAGTTGTTTAAGCCATCCACGAGTTTTGTGATATATTGCTTTGCAGTGTTGGCACACATGGCAATTTCGTATGTATCTATCCACATCTGATCTCATGCCTTGCCACTGATTACTTCTTTTAGGTAAGTTGAGGGTTTTTGCTCGTTCTGGATGTTCGGCTGCTGGTGTATCATGATGTTCTTTTATCAGTTTGAGTTTATCCGATGTATCTTTGCTGACAAATTCTGTAGCGATGACGCACAATCCTTCACAGCGACTGAGTGGGCAGTCATTGCACACATTTTCAATCCAACTCCACAATTCATCCGGATTGACCTCTTTCTCCTCCCGATGAACAACTTCTGTGAATGCCACCACAAGTCCCATTTGTACTTTCTCATCAATCTTTGCTGAATTGAGCACAATTTCCCAGGTTTTTCTGCCACCCCCCCCTCAGAGGAATATTTCCTGGCATTCTGGTGAGTGCATCAGGCTTCTGGCCTTGTCATCCTGGGTGGTAGATGATTTTGAACTTGAATTATAATAGGAATTGGGACCACCTGGTTTGTCTCCTATCGAGTAGTTCCGATGTCATAAAGTACTTGAAGTTCTTGTGGTCTGTCAATATCTTGATCGGATGTACTGACCGTTCTCATTCTGGTCTCCATTGTTCCAGGCTTTTTACCATAGCCCCTAATTCCTGGGTGTAGATTTCGTAATTTTCTTTGGCAGGTATATGGTTCTTGGAAAAGAATGCAACTGGATGAAGAATTTTTTGATCATCGTATTGTGATAGTACTCCTGCAGATATGTCACTTGAAGCGTCTGTTACTAGAATGATTTCCTTTTGGTAATCGAAGTGTACTAGGACCGGAGCTGTTCTGAATACTTCTTTTAACTCCGTGAATGCTCTCATTCCATTGGGGCCACAGTAAAATGGTACCAGCTTTTTGTGAGTTTTGTCAATGGTTGCACTACCCAGCTATAATTCCATATGAATCTTCGATTAAACTTTGCAAATCTTACCAACCATTGAATCTCTTTAAGTTTGCTGTGTGCCTCCCATTTCTTAACTGCTGATACCTTTTACGGGTCCATTTTAATTCCATTTACGCCTACTATCAATCCCAAATACTTGACTGCCTGCTGATGGAACTCATACTTCTCCACTTTTAAATATAATCCGGCTTCCTTCGACGTTGTCATTATTGCCCTTATATGTTCCTTATGTTCCTTCAGATTGTTTCTGAAAATAAGAATGTCGTCCAGAAAGACCATACAAAAAATTACTAAAAAGAGTCAAAGAGTGCTGTTAATAAATTCCTGAATGGATGGTGGTGCGTTGGTGAGTCCGAAAGGCATAACGAACGATTCACACAGGCCATAGCGAGTTCCAAATACCATCTTCTATTATTTTCTTTCGGCAACTCTGATCATATTTCAAACATCCCTGATAACCAACTTGGTGTACCATCTGGCTTCCGACAATCTCAGTAGCATTTTCTGAATCAGTGGTAGTGGATATTGATTCTTTATCGTTCCCTCATTAAGGACCCTGTAGTCCATGCATAACCGTAGGCCTCTATAGGGTTTGGGTTCCAATGATTCAGGAACTCCGTATGGGGATAACAATGATCTGATGAATATTTTTGATAGGCTCTTTTTGATCCATTGCTTCAACAGTTGTAACTCCTCCCTCGATAGGCTGTAAATTGGTCCAACAGGCAGAGTCAAGCCATCTTGCAGTGTGATCTTATGGTCGTATGGTCCGTGTGGAGATTGTTTTTCAGCGATTACCTTATTGAATACAGTGAGGAACTCATAATATTCCTTAGGTATCAACAGTTCCAGCAGTTTCTCTTGAATTTCCATAACCTCCAGGGCTTTATTATTTTTGTATAGAGTTACCACGTACTCTTTGAGTTTCTCCTTCTTGTTGCGTCTCATGAATAGAGCTGCTACTAATGCACATATATCCTGCTTTCTTTGTCTGGTATTGTTGACTCCATATGATTTCTCCATACCCATACGCTCAAATGTTGTTGGCAGTGTTGTTGACAGTAACTGCTTTCGAAACCAATTATTTTCTTTTGGAATATCACCATGACATTGTGGAGTTGTAATCATGGTAATCCCAGCAATATTGCAAAGTGGTCAAGTGTCGTAACAAACGCAGATAACTGTTCTTGATATCCTCGTATTCCTAAATCATGTTTAGCCATTGAAGTAATTGTTCCTGACTCGATGGGTCTTCTGTCCATAACTTCTAACTGACTTGGGTCCTTCGATTCCTGTTCTTTTAACTGATGATGGTGAATGAAGTCTTTGTCAACAAACGCTATTCCAGTAGCTTTACATTCTATCAAAGTGTGTATATCGATGATCCTATCTTGTATTTTCAATGAGCATTTCATGACGAGGAGCTTGCTTTCCATAGAAGATTTTTCCATTTCTGCCCTTTGAATAGAAACCTGTGAAATACCAAAACTAGCATTGACTGACAAAAGAAATTCGTTTCCAGCACAATTGCCATCCTTATTGCACTGGACTAAACTGTTCCCAACTGAACTTCTTTTCCCTTTCCTGAACTTCCTGAATACACAGCTGCCTCATTCCATACTTTCATGAATGGCGTAACTTCTGTTTGTCCTGGTTCTGCCTTCAACTTCCTTGGGCAACTTACTGCCAAATGCCTTGAATCTCCACAGTATATACATAACCCTCCTTCCCTTTGATGCTTCTGTTCCTCCGGAGTTATCTTTTTTCCCTTGACAGTGGAGAGTTCCATTGGTGCGGGACCGAAGTATCCTGTTACCGGTCCTTCAGATGCCAACTCTGGGGCAGATGGGGTGTTGGTTGTTGGTTTACACATCCAGTAGCCCCCTTCCCATCTTCCAGACTTCTTGTGTGCGGCTCACACTCTTAACTGTGAATTTTGATTGGGTCTTCCAGCAATTTGATATGTTGTAAGGAGTCCTTCAACTTGTTGGGCAACCAATTTCGAAGGGCATCTAGCGGGGCTTCTGGGTTCCATTTTACGTAGGCTATGTATCTCTGGAATTCAGCGTAGTACTGGGAGAATTTGCGGTCTTATTGCTTGAGTCTCAAAAGTGCCCTTTTGGCCATTGCTGCTTTGTCTTAATGTTCGAAGGCTACGTTCAAGATGTCAAACAAGTGTTTCAGTGAATTGAGTTTTACTTCCCCAGTGGATTCTTCGCAATGTGCCATCAACTGTGCCATGGCTACTCTCTGGAGACATCCCATTAAGTATCTCAACTTTTTTTGTTCTTTGTTGAACATCCTGGGTTTTCCTGCAATCTTCAAGGCCAGCTGCACCTTCCACCCTTGGAGTTCCTTTCCATCTGTTCCAGAAAAATGGGCAATTTCATTGCCCTTCTCTTCTGTTTCCCTGTCTTCTTGTTCCCTTATGCTTCTTCCTTCTGTAAGGCGTAAGATCTGGGTTACCTGTTTCCGATTTTCTTCTGCTACCTTCTTGAACAACTCCGTCTGCGCCTGTGTATCCTCCAGGTTCTGCTTCAATTCCACCTGATCTGGAACTCTTTCCTTTAGCTGTTGTTCCAGACGGCAAATCATTTCTTCCAATTCCTTGTGATTCCATTCCTGAGTTCTTTCTTCTATCTCTGACAACTTCTTCGTGTCAAAACTAACTCCTGCCTTAAATTCTCTTTTTCTCCCAACACTTCCAATTTCCATGCTTTGGCATCTATGATTGATTGCCATTTCTTTATTGATACGTTCAGTCTGCTGGTTGTCGGTAACTCGGCAAGAGCGATCAATCCGGTATGTATGTTCTAGATGTGAATCCAGAGTTGTACTTCGTCCATCACTTCGGTATTCGCCCTTGATATGTTTTCCAGCTCCTGTTGTAATGTGCTGGTCAATGTCATAACGCAGCTTGGTCCTGAAGATCCTTCTGACATCTTGTAAGTGATGTACGAAACAGGCGGTAGGGAGGAAGCGGGATTCCTCTGTTTCTCAACAATCCTTAATTTCGTCCATATTTTCCTGGATGTCTTCGATTGCAGCTTCAAAATCTGCATCGAAAACAAGATTGGGAATCTACGACAGACAAATATCGTGTTTATCTGGAGTTGTGATGATGATCAGTGGTGGGACAACTGGAATCCACGAATGGTTTTCTCCTGGTTTCCTGTGGTCCGCTGCTTTTTCTTTCTCAAGCTTCCATTTTCGGTAATCTGCCCAAGAGTGATTTGCTTCTGAATTTCGTGGTTGGGCTTTAATTGTAGCTTGCAAAGATTGTTCATTGGGGGCTCTCCCAATGGTAGTGTATGTTCCTCCGCTGATGTGTTCGCAGTAACAGGGTTCTTCGTCCGGACAATCGACATGAAGACTGTAATACTTGGTCTAAAAGTTTTCAAATACTGGATCGTTGACTGACAATCCTCCGGTGTTACAGGCTGCATCTGTTGAGTAGCTGCTCTAAGGAAATACTGATTGTGGTTCGTCCCAAAAATATGCTTGGAGGACTTCTTTGGTGTCTGTAACGGTAGTGTCGATGCTATCCAAGACGTTCAAAGCTTTCTTTTCAAAAAAATTCATGGTTTGACCAGCTAAGTTGAAGAAATTGATTCGAGATTGCTGTGGTTTATTGCTATCGTACGTTAGCATTTACTCAAATATATTGGATCCTTCTTATCAAAATTTCCAGATACATACTACGCAGATGTGTTTCCAGAAACTGTGCACTGTTAACTGGTTTTCAAAGTTGCTAATAGATTCAAACACCAAATACTGAAAGTTGCAAGGGCGATGACAAAAATAACAGCCGCCTCGATAATGATAATGGCACATATACTGAAATATAATCAATAGAATCATTTTGTTGACTCATTCTTCTGTCAAGGTTTTGGGGCTCGAGGTTCTAGGGGTTATAAAAACCAACCAAGATTGGGAATTGCAAGTATTGCAAACAAGACAGAAGACTCGAAATCCGGAATCACAGATGTGAACAGAGGTTTGTGCCAAAGCTATTGATTGTTTTGTAGACTAGAGAATAAGTGAATAACAAACCTATTCTCCGCGAATCCATCATCTTTATATACAGCTAATGCAACTGTTGTCACCTTTACTCACTCGTTCCAAAATACATCCCAACTTCAACCAATGATGTATGCAACCCATTCAACTGGTGGCTCACACCATAACCATCATTCTGTATTTGCCACGCAACCAACAAAACCTGTTTCTTTACAACAACACCTGTTTCTTTCCAATCAAATATGTTTTGTTTCGTATTCTTCATTCCTTCTTCATCTACTCATACGCCATTTCCGATCCTCACCTGACACAACCGTGATTAATAGACTGCACATATAAATGTGAGCATCAATATACTGTTAATAATTTTTGGTTATACATCCTCTGGTACTGGAGGAAACAGATACATTGCATTAGTATTATCACAATATTGACTTCCTTTGTTGACATATCTGTTGTAAACTCTGCATTAAAGTTATCTTTCAATCCCACATAGGTAATTATTGAATTCAATCACAATTTATACATATGGCAAGTCATATGGTTATCTAATATATATGAAATGCCACTGCTACTGTTGAAATTGCTGCTTTTGCACGGAAAAATATATTGATTGGAAGACCAAAAGTGAGTATCAATAGGGCATCAATGATTATAGTCAAACAATATTATGCACCTAAAGGACCAGGTAGAGTATAGTTATATCGTTAGAGTTGTGAGAGCCTGTAGAAGTATATTATTGAGATACAAGTAATATGAATAGCATTAGAAATTTTGTGTTATAAATTATTGAACATGATCAACCACAATTTATCTGTATTGGAAGGTATATACTTATTTGATATATATGAAAAACAGCTGTTACAATCATATATGTTGGACTTATAAAACAAAATGCTTGAACTGCAGGACTACAAATATATGTCAATGGAATGTCAACAATTTTTGCTCACACAATATAACGTATAAAAAGACAAGATGCAACAAATTGTTTTTATCTGTACTGTCAATTGTATCATTAACAAGTCAATTTTAACGAATGCATTTGAGTAACCGTTGAAACTAAACTAGAAGAAATTCAATTACAATGAATCTATATTACAAGGTATATTTTTATCCAACATGTATAAAAGCCAGTTGATATAATCAAATTTACAGTATTCATACAACAAGATACATACACTGCAAAACTGACAGCAAGTATTGCTGGAGTATTTATAATTTTGAGTTGTATAATATCTCTAGCACATTGGATCTGCAGTGCTGTATTGGAATATCTACAGTTTTTTCTGTGTTTATTTTTATTAGCAATGATTCTGGGATACCCAGCTGTGGTCTGGATTGGAATTGGAACTGTGGCCCCAGTTCAATTCTGACACAGCCAAGGGACCAAACCGCCCAATAATAAGCACTTCCAAACCTGAACAATACCTAAAACCACAGATTTTTTGGCTGGATTTAAGAAAAGCAGAGCCTCATTCTTGTGAACTCAAAACTTTGACTCCAATTAAGTTTTTGAGTTCTGATTATATCACCAAATGTTTTTATGTAAAATATGCAGTTTTTACTATGCTATCACCTCACAGTCACTAATTTGCAATCTGAGAATTATTTATTGAGTTGCTGTGAAATAACACAAAAAATTGCTCATTTTTCACAGTAACTCAACCAATAGTGCTCTGATTGCAAATCAGTGACCAGGGGAAAAAGCACTGAAAACTGAATATTTTATATATAGAATATTAAATGATGTGATCAGAACTCAAATTTTCAATCGGGGCAACAGTTTTTGGAGGTGAAACCAATCACGAACTGCAGTTTCAGGTGCAGTTGGGGTTTTTGAGATGTTAAAACCCGTTGCAATGGTTTGGTTCTGGTATCAACCCTAACATGAAACCGTTCTAGCAGATTGAAACCATTGCTAACACCAGTTTTTATCAACAAATCAAATTTAACAGAGCAATCTTTGAAATGTATGTTGAAGAAATTATATCCCAATATCTGGGTATTACAAGCCATGTGCTTATTCAATGGTCTATAAGACAGCTGCTGCAATCAAGTATTCTATTATCATACAATCTAACACCATAACTGTACTACTAAATATGATAGTGAATGGAATATGAACATTTTTGTGGTGTATAATATTTGTAGAGTGTAAGATTTTATATATTGTAATTGTTTTATTGTAGTTTGACCACCTTGATTGAGAGATCTAATTTCATCAGACAATCTTTGAAACTGAGCTTGAAGGTATTAAATCACCATTTATTCATATCACATAACATATTCATATTTAATATGCTTTACAACCCACCGTTACCACCAAATATACTATATGTGTGGAATAAATCATGTCGACTGCAGGACTAAATATGAGCATCAACCAAGCATCATTGATTTGCATTCACGCAATATCTCAAACATATGAGATTTTTTGTAATTCAGTAGTATTATTGCAGTTTGGAATTGTTTTATCAACAAATCAATTATCACTGATATATTTAAAGAACATCCAAACCTGAGTTCATATGAAAGAGATTCCAAATACACTATATTGAAATTCATATTCTGAATCAATTTGAATTCAAGCCACCTGATACAATCAAATCAGTATGGTGCACAACAAAATATATTGACTGCATTACCCAATGTAAACCTTACTGGGGGGCTTAAATTTGGGGTGATACAATATCTGCTTCATCGGTGGTTTGGTGTATGCAGTAGTACTCCAACAGAACTACTAAATTGATCAACTTTATAAATGGAAATACTTTGCCCATATTTAATATTTTATACACATACTATTTCTCATGTCCATTATTTCTTTCTACAATCAATGTGTGGAAGTAGGTATTTAAAATATTAAGATATCCATATACAAATCTATATTTTTCCTAGCAGCTCAAATCCAAGTCTTTCTTTACTCTGTTTTTGTATTCCCTTCAAATTGTTTCATATCGGCTGCTTCGAAGTCGATTGGTACAGTATCACTCAAGGTAATATACCCAAAAGAACAATATATCTTTATATGAAATTTAACTGATGTGATATTGCAAATTGTACTTGACATATAGTGAACAGCCAAAAATATTCAAATAAAAACTACAATTTTATAAAGTAGTTTCTTATATAATCCTGTATGGCCATTGTACAACCATTACCCAAAATAGTTATTGGTTGCCCTAGTATTATTTGAGTTATGTGTTACCAAGTTCTTATATATATATCGATGAATGCAATAAGTACTATGGTTTAACACTTTCTATCAATAATATACCACACAGATTCAAATAAGTTAACTGAATCAGATATTATTATATCAATAAATTTGGCTGATATACAGCAAGCTTTAGCTATACTAAAGAAGAAAGACTGCCAGGGTGTCATAATAGCAAGTGATTTCCAACAAATACCGGCTGATTAAAAATCGCAGACCATACTTAGAATTTAAATAGATCGAATGTGCAAAGCTGACAGATAATGACTTTATAACTCTTGAATTCAACCAAAAAATATGGAACTACTATTTGTTATAAGAATTTGTTTCTGCATATATTATGTAGAATACTACAACATACCTGGAATTACAATAGATATTGTATATATTATCCCTTGAATTGTAACTTACAATTACCAGACCGTTTAGGCCATGCCAACTGGCTCCCCCCACCCTGAAACCATGGTGATGCAACTGCAATATTGAATGATGACCTGAGCCTTTGTAAAGCTATTTAATTGTATTATAGGTGTGTTCTGGCAAGTTCTAGGGAAGCTGCCACACTGGGGGAGTAATAAATGAAGCTGCTCTTGTAGGGGTGTAATTCTCCGATTTGTAGTTCAAAAAACCAGAGATGTCAACCAGAATACTATGACAGCGGGACCCCAACACCTCCTACCGACTTGTACCTCTTGAAGCGGATGGAGAAGCCACTGCTGGTAAACTTCCCTTATCAACAGCATCTAAGGACCATGCACAATCAAAAAAACAGCAAATTACGAAAAATCACTCGCCCACCCCTGCGGTCCCACATATCCAGTTCCCCACACCTCAGATCTTTCAGGACCCTCCCACCTTCTACCCTATCATTCCAAGATATTACCCATACACTGCTTACAATACCCTGCCATCCGAAATCCATTATCAGCATACAATAGAACACTTTGAAATATTAAGCCAATTTTTGACACAATCACTATTGAAGGAAGTGGCAGCCAACACCAATGCATATGCTGCTGCTAAAGCCAGAGAACTACAGCTAGAGAGTGGTAGGAAGTGGAAGGAGGTCTCAGCATCAGAACTAGGGGTTTGGTTAGGGATTGTGTTGTACGTAGGGGTGTATAGTTCCCCTGCAGTAACCGACTATTGGAGGCTTGATGGGCTGAATCCTACCCACCCGATCTGCAAGTATATGGGCCAAATACGATTTGAGGAGATTCAAAGATGCTTCCATGTATCCTCCCCAGATCTCCCAAGTACAACACCAACAGGAAGGCTACTATGGCACAGTAAAGTCGATGTTATTTTGGAGCAACTTCGAATAAGTTCACAGCAATATCGCATGCCATCAATGAACATTTCCTGGGATGAATGTATGATGAGAGCTACCAGGCGGTCCCCTGACACATACAAGATGCCAAGCAAGCCCATCAAACATGGATTTATGTTTCACTGCCTTGCTGATTACGGTCACATCTGGGATTTCTATCCAACCTCAAACCAGGCTGGTCCTGATCCTGTTCCATCGACCGATGGCTTGACTGCCTCGGGAGAAATTGTATACCATCTCTTACGACAGCTCCCTGGTACCTTGTACTCAATAGTCTATCTGGATAACTTTCATTCCACAGTTCCATTGTTGGGAAGATTGCATCATAATTTGCATATGGGAGCCTGTGGAAGAGCACATCCTTCCTCAGTTGAATTTCCACCAGAACTCAAAATTCCAAAACAGGATATTGGGAAATATGAGTACCATGCCTTGAAAGTACTTGCCGTTAAGGACAGCCTTTTTGACCAGCTTGTTGGTGCACATTTGTGGTTTGAAAATGCACCAGTTACAATTTTCAGTACTGTACATGACTTTGAATCTCAGCTAGAGAGCCTGAGAAAGCAGCCCAGGAAGAAGAGCACCAATGCGAAGAAGGCCTGAGAAGCCTTTAGTAATTTGCAGGAGAAAGAGATGATGATTGCTCTCTGCATTGATGACTACAATCACAACATGGGTGGTGTAGATATAACAGATCAAATGCGCAGCTACTATGATACTCAGCTCACCTCCTTTCGCACATGGTGGCCTATACTCTTCTGGGCATATGATCCATGGTCACAAATGCCTATTTCATCTAGAAGGATATGCCTCAGAGTTCTAACACCTTGACACATAAGGAGTTTCACCCGCAGTGTGCCTGGGGGTTGATTCTGAGTGGGTCAGGACCAATTTCCACCTCACAGATTGTACGGTCCACTAAGGCCAAATCCACCCAGTCAAACGTTACAGTGGGTACTTCTTTACCCCTAAACTGAAGCTGTGACTGTGGGTAGTGTCCAGTCCATCATGAGGAGGGAAAGCGATTGGGGTGATGGCTTTGCCACTGGAAGCAGAGAAACAGTGCCACAAAAAATACCAAATCTCCACCAAAAACCGACTGGGCTTGCACCCAATGTGACCAGCCACCGTGTCACAATGATGAAAGGAATTGTTTTGTTGAGTTCTATCAGCTGTAAAGGAGTGGAGTGGTGGGTGGTGCAGAGAGGAGGGGTGGGGTGATAGTTGGAGGGGGCAGATTTGGAGGGGCAGCAGGGTTTACAAAACCACACTTGATGTAATTTACAATTTGTTTGAATAGAATGTTTTATTTGCTACTAGAGAACACTTTATTAAAGGCAGCGCCTCTGGTGATTTTTTTTGGGGTGTGGTTGTGGTGGATGTACAGGTGGACCGTACAGACAGGGAACTGGTTACGATCCAAGGGATGACACAATATAGTTTCTCCCTCTACGAGTATTTTCAATAATATTTTCTGAAGACACTACCCATTTACAATTGGTGCAATGTAAAAGTAGTTGCCAGCATTAATAAAGTGAGAAGTGTATAATGGGTGGTGATCTACCAGTAAATTGACTATTCTATCAGTAATTGGCAATTATATAAATCTCAACATGTGTCTTTGTAACGTACAGCTTGTATTTGATGAGATTTGTGGCTGCTTGGTTTTAATAATTTCTACAGCATATAAACAACTATAGATGAACGAAAAATCAATGGTGTGCAACCAGCCAAGCATTTGAAGGAGGTACTTGAATATTTCAGCCTTGTAGACATTCCATAGCTCAATATATCTACTAAAATCCTTCATTCAACAATTTAATAATTTGGAAGCTACAATGTACACTCATGCTATGGAAATTGAATAACCACTATAATATCACAATATGCTATACATGGTACATATTATGCAGCTTTGTTTGGAGATAATTATAGATTGTCTGGAAGTCAACGGTCAAATGATATTATGGGTAACAAATGGGTATAATACGCAGTGTGGAGAAAATGAGAGTATGGCATTAACTAAGGAACAATACCTGCAGATGTCAAGAAATACAGAAATATTAAAGATGGCAGCCATGATATCAGGATTAGTTGATATTATTGAAATTGTAGTTACTGCATGTTGTGTATACTGTCATCCTGAATACTGACTGTTATTATAGCAGAAATTGATTGAAGTATTGATTACTCTGACTTCCAAAATATGTAATGAGTTTTTTGACTGCCAAAAATCCAAAGTTAGTATTACAATAATGCCTACCATAGATATAAAAATTTGTTGGAATTCAGATGGGAAATTATTAGAACAGGTATAAAGATTGTGAAATTGTATATACATATTGCTTAATATTCCAAATTATTGTGATTATCAGACTATATTTACAACTGGGAATAAGTCAATTAATGTCAAATATATAATGAAGATGCTGACACTATTATGTTACTGGATACTTTGGATATGAAATAGCATATAGTTACCTTGCACCATATCATTATGATATAAACTAACACATTTAGTTATCCAGATATCATCATAAATACTTTGTAACAGCAAAACACTCAGTACAACAAGAATCTGTATATCGCTTTGAAGTATACATGCCAAAAGTGGTCTAAATATCACTCCGAAGTAACACCAGTGACTGGCATGCTTCTCATTGCAGAAAATATACTTAGTTGTTCATGGCAGTTGCAATTATTCAGGATGTAGAACCATGCTATGAATATAAAATCTCAGATCCAGGGTTCTTTTCCTAACTACTACAAGGTTGTATTCAGGTAATATATGGGGGATGAATACTGCATCAATATTCATTTCATGATCACTGGAAAACCTCAAATAATATCAAATGATAATCTATTTTCCTTTATAGCAGTGTTGCTATCATGTCAATCAACTTTAGATGCATATTATTCGTTCAGAAATAATAAATATTTGACACCTGCAAATACAGCAAACTGTATATCAGGATATAGCAATCATACAGGTAGTTCATTGATGGCCACCATATTCTTTTTGAATTTATTACCCAAGGTACTCAAAAATTGAAACAAATTTATTCCAATCTTAATGATTATTATTTCAACCCCACCAAAATTAGCAGGGTATTCTGGCTGCCTAATGTTATTCACAGATGGTGACAGTAGAAAGAAATGAATTCAAAGAATACTGATCTAGCCAATATAGCATGGAATATATTTTCAATCATACCACATAGGGTTGAAGTGGCAGGTTACTTTTTGCTCGGTTGAAATGATATTGGATGCAGGCTATCCAATACTGTCTGGGAAACATTTTGAAAAAACAATAGTTATTCAGCTGTTTACATGAAGTAATCTTGGTTTTTTGGCCAGCAATATAGTACCCATTGATTCATATATATCTGATAAAGATTCTGAAATTAAAAATGAATCTCAAAAATGAAAGCTGCACCAGATACCCAAAATTGATGATATTTTATCGATTTAGCAGGACAGTGAAAACCTACACATGACTCAGAAGACATCATGTACCCAGAATATGCCAATGACTGTCATAGATTATTTTTCAGATACTAAAGAAACAGTTAAAGTATACTGATCAGCTTGTACATATAATGGTGGGGCAGCTTTATAATGAATAAACAATCTCCACTTCCACGGTCTTTATCACAGATCTACCTTCCTGGTAGTATAAACAAAGTTTACAATATCCAATGAATATGTAGAATTGACAGCCATACTGGTGAAAGTAATGATGACAGTTCTACCACAATCAATTCTGATACAGATGATTGGCTCCATTGAGATGGTGATTTGGAAGATTCAAACTCTCATTAAACAGATCGAAAGACAGATGATCATGATCATATACATATATATAATGATTCTGATGATATGGATAAGATAGAACAGCCATATATTGATGCCTCCCAAAACATCACAGACTTCATCCAATCAGTTCAAACATTGCAGTATACAGCTATACTTCTCTTTTTGGACTTTATACTTGTCAATACACAGGAAATTCAGAATGAGAAATGCAGCAAGTCATTGTACAATAAGGATCTGTATTTCATGTTTCTTTTGGTTTTCCTTTTTTTGTAACAGTGTATATTGTTTAGGTTCAAATTTTCTCAATCACTATTGGGAAATAATTTGTGTTTCATGCATATTTGATGAAAAGACTATTAAAACACCCTATTAAAAGAATACAAATATTCAGTCTTTTGATATTATTAATACATTTTTCAAGTTAATTTTAATGGTACCATTGAAACAAATATAGATATGATATGTTAAAGTTGGACAATAATTGAATAGATATAATCAATACTGAAATATTTGTGGTGATTGACACATACTACAATATATTGGAATTTACCCCAGTTCAAGTTTAAATATAGTTTTGGCCATCTTTCACTTCATTACAAAGTTAATCTACCAGGTTATAAATCTTATGATATATATTTCATAAATTATAGTTGTGATATCAAATTTGACAAAAGCAAATATAAATCACTTGTTTGATTAAATCAGGAATATCAAAACTGATATATATAATACTATATCTATGTTTTTGAACTTGTTTGATATTATGGAAATTACAATAGTTCCAAAATATAGAGCAAACCTTGATTGCTCTTTCTTGTTCAGTTCAGCTGGCAATTCAAACCATAAATTGTGAAATGGTTTGGTTCCAATCCAAATCTGAACAGGAGACTCTTGGTTGGAATCATTGCTAATACTATCTACAAGTACTTTTTTCTGGCCTCGGTACTCTATAGAGCTGCAATTTATATTCAATGCCATTACCATGACTTTATATTATATTCCATCCACGAACTTCGAAATACATTTTCAATATCAATTCATTCTGCCAAAACAAATCCACGGCTCTAAAACAAAATTACTACTCCAAAGCAAACTTGCAACTTGAAAACCAATCACCTGCTCAAAAACACAAGTATTTATCTATATCTTTAAACAAAAATAAAACAATATTGCCATAACTTGGTAGCCAAGTCACCAATGGCTATTAACTCTTTGACTTTAACTGTTTCTTATTGATCTTGGTTTCTTCCAAGTGATACTGTTTCTTTCACTTATCAAGTTTCTACTTTGCTTTTGAAAAGTCAGCTGCTGGCTTCCATAATATATACTAACTTTGCTACTTGATTCGAAATCTATTGCTGACTTTGATACCAGATATCTTTTTATACAAATCAATAAGGTCAACAATATACAAATATTGAATTATACAGGATTCAATTTTGACTACCTATATCGAAGGAGGGGAAGGCATTTCTTGTATTTTGTCAGTTTTATATTTTTTGGCTCTACTTATATTTACTGAATTATAAATAGCCATATTATATGGCAACTCTAATTCAACAGCATAGAAACCTGGGAATTTAATAATTGTACATGGTCAAGTCCACTGATACTGTAACTCCTGTTGAAAGAATCTTGGCTAGCAAATACAATAAGTAGATCTTTAGTATATAACATTACAAGATTGCCATTCTGCATAGGGCAAGACTGTCAGTTCATGTTTGTTTCTGCTGTCTTGCTATCTTGTGTCTTACTACAGTAGTTGTGGAGATTTAGTAAAAAAGCCTGCAACAATTCAACCATCACTGCACCTGCCATACTCTATATTGAATCATACTGATACTAATTTGTCACAAAATATCGTAGAATAGATGGTATGTATCTTAGGTCTAATTGTAATTGACTTTCATCAGTGGGTATATATGCTGATGTTTTTAATGTACATTCCGATAGAGACAGTATGATATTAAACTGGTCTTCAAGGCTAGTGGCAAATGACTGAATATATTCAATGACCTGCTTGTTTGAGATCTCATACAGCATATCAATATATGTATAAATGAGTATTGGCATCTGCAATGGAGTTTGCAGCCTGTTATTCATCTCTGTACAAATATCGAATATATAGTTCACCGCTCTAATACTGACAATCCCTTGTAGAATTGAATCAAGTTATATAATAGTTTCACAAATATGTTGTACAAATTTTGCAGTTTCAATTGACTTAGTATAAGGCATCCAGTAGGCATTTTTTGTGAAATAGTTCTTAAAGATTACAATATGATCATTTCCTCTTGCAGAATTGGATATATTAGTCATCAAGTATACCCCCGCTTGCTCTAAACAGTCATATGCAACTGGCAGATATTTGAAAAAAGCCTACAAATTCTTTGGTATAGTAATTCACTTACATGCATTTAAAATAATTTTTGGAATAGTTTTGAACAGTTTCTGTCATTCCTGTCTAGAATAAATATGATCATACTTTCATATATATTTTTTGCAGGTCCACAGTACCATACTACATTTGAATAGTTTGAATCTGGGAATGGGCAGTTTCCAAAGGGTATTCGAATATAGTATTCAATAGCTCATGAGTATCGTACTTGCACATCTGTTTATTGAAGCAGGTTTTTGTCTAGAGCGAATCTGTGGCTTTGAGCCAATACCCTTTGCACTATAGCTGAAACAGATATCTTTGGTAGGGGTTTCTGTCTATCCTTGAATACTAGTATTTGAATAGTTTTCTCACTCTGGCTGAAATTCGTTGTTTCAGCAGCAACTTCTTATTACTACACAGTCATATTCTGTATTTTCTTTTATAACAATCAATACTCAGAAACTTATCAGTATTCAAATAACAGATACAACAACCTTATCAATATAATTGCAGTATGATCTATTGGACCGCAAAAGCAGTAAAGATCATATATGACAATATCTAATATTACCAATTACTATATTTGATGAACTGTAAGCTGAAGGTGTATTAGTATATGTTTTTAAAATATATTGTCCAGATAGAGTATGAAATTTGTTTAAAGATTTTGGGGCTTGGGGTTGTAGGGGTTTTAAAAACCAACTAAGATCTCAGGAATGGAGGTACTGCAATTGGGCTAAGAAATTCAAATTCCAAAATCACAAGAATGAATAGAGGTTGGTGATGAAGCTATCAATTGTTTTGTAGACAAGAAAACAAGTGAAGAGCAAATCAATCCTCCACTAAATCCTTCTCCTTATATTCATTAAATGTGACCATTGTCATTTTAATTCACTTATTGAATATACATCCAAAGTTCACCAAACCTTATACACCATCCGTGCAACTGCTACGCTCACACTATTATTGCACCATGGGTATCATTTCGTTATTTTCAGCAATTATCTATGACCTGAATCCTTGCACTCAAACCCGGTTGATTATTCTCATGCTATATCGACTTGATTTCTTGCTAAATGAATGTGATTATGATTCTTCAATCCATATTCGATCACCGATCCTCACTGACCACCACAATGGCACCATCTGTCTCAATGAAGGTAGTAGTACGGGTTCACAATACATTCACAAATCACTAGATGTCCCATTATATATACACAGTATTGTATTACTATATTCCTATGTTTCACACTCCAATAGGCAACACCTGTAGTTTCTCCCTCTTTTTACTATCGGTACTGAAGCCTTGTAAATAGTATTATTTAATATATCAATGGCCTGTTCTTTGTTTCTATTTTATACACATTGCATGCTATTAATATTATCAAATTATGGCTCACCACTGGAACCACCCATCTTGACATTCTTACTTACCCAATACAGAGGCTATAATGACAAGGGAATATGAACATATTACAGTATAAAGTATCAATTATTGCCAATCAGACTGAGCAAGCTGTCAATTTCTTTTGCTTGCTATCGACAATGATTTTCCAATATAGCGTTTATCTTTCACTTCAATATATGCACATCTACTTGGTTTACTTCAAAACATCAGAATTCAATTTTATCATAAAACTATTTGCATGTAGATTTCTTCAATTTTGTTTCATTTTTTTGCTAAAACTGTGGTATTGTCTGCAAATGAACCTGATGCTGCTCTCTTGTCAATCAATAGATTGACTAAGTATCAAAATAAATAGCAATTGACTTATATAGCTTGGAATTGGATGCCAGCAGATAGTTCATAATGCACATAAATTGACTAGATATATCGACCAGTCAAATATAAAGTTCTGTCAGCTTGTACAGCCAATATTTTAATGACAAAGTAGTATTTAGCACCATTGTACTGAATAAAGATCAGTGGCTGAGTGATGATCAGAAAGAAATGGAGGAATTTATATACTATAAGAATGAATTCAGGTTTTGAATGCAGCGAATTGGAATGTATAAAAAAAGAAATAATCTTGCAGAAATGGTGTACAAAGATAGCAGCAGTCAGAATGTATTATGGAACAAGTGGATTACAGATGAAATTACTATATATAAACCAGATATTTAGCAGAGAACAATTTTTCTCCCCATTTATTCTCTAGTCTACAAAATAATCAATTATCTTTGGCTTTTTCATCTTTCATTCTTTGTAATTCTGGATGAATTATCTAGCACACAATTCTTATTCATCAGCAACTGGCAACTATCTACATTTTAAGCACTTCCACTTTCAGCTATGATAACCCCTAGAACTCTGAGTTCCAAACTCTGTATATCTGAGTCCTGAATTCTTGACATCCAATAACCTGAACTTTTGACATGATAACCAGTAAAAAATCAATTATACTGGTAATATTCTTAGTGGTATATATGCCGCTACCTGAGCTGAAACAGTAGTTATTTTATTATAAACATCACACTATTTGCTGTACTGTATATTAATGTATTGGCAATTTTGAAAACAAATTGATTGTGTATAATTTCTGGCAATATATTTGCATTGTAGGCCAGTGGAACCTTTACAGACCAACCAAGCCAAATATATTTGACATTCAGTATTATTTCGATTAATAAAATAAAATATTTTTCCGACTTTAATCAATTTTGCGCAAATAGATATTGAGGCTGATATTGATATTATTTATGGTCAATATCAAGTAAACTAGTATGTAAATACTGATCACTTAAGCTACAATTATCAGAATATATGTATTACCAACATGATTTGAATTCATTCTGCATCATATACTATATGTACCTGAATCAAAAACATTGAATCAGATACAACATAATCTGCAGGAGCAACTGTTGGATTTATCTCAAATCTATTGGAGTGTGGAAATATATTTGTATTGATTGTTTGGAAGTATCACAGCCAATAAGGTGATTGCAATTAAATATCAACCCATATCTGTGACAATTACCAATTGAAAACTGCCATAAAATTTGTATAGGCAGTATATGGCAAGACATATTCCTCTGACTCCAACCTTACAGGGAAAGTTGCAGATACTGGCAAATATATTGTTGGACATGGTGACTCAGGAGTGATCATGAATCTTTGGTAACAATACAAAATGAACTGTAGTCTTGACCATAACAGCCCAGACAAGTCCAAAAGAAGTAGAAATAATGAACTTGAAAAACCACATCAAATCTCTGGGAATTGACAAATCCAGAATCCAGCTGCAATTAAATATTAGTTAAACTAAAGATAAACAACTGGAGAAAAATATGCAGAATGCATATATGGAGATATACAGGAAAACATACTGGAATCAGATAATCAGCTGGAAAGAGAAATATGTACAGAAATAGACAAATTCAAGCAAGAGCTGAAGGACTTACAAGAGCAGTTGACAATTGTGGGGTAAGTCAGGAAAATATACTGGATGCAGGTTGACAGAGTATTGGTACTAGCAGGAACAGAAGGTGGTGGAAATAGTATAGATAGAATGCACAACGGCTTGAAAAATCCCTGATTCCTTAGAATAGACAGAACAGCAATCAGAGAGTGAATGGTACAATCAGCAACAAAGATTGCCACTGAATAAACACATTTCTTTGATGAGCAATTGATGATATTAGATATGGTCAATTAGCTAGAAAGTACAGTTTTATATCAAATTCAGTCCTACTTCAACTGGAAAACCAGTGACCTGAAACTGACATCACCTGAAGGACTATTGAATCTGTTAAAATGGGCTTTCAGAAAATATACTATATGGGCTACTTCAAATAGCAAACTTCTTAAACATTGACAAACAGTGTGAGAAGTCTTCCAGTATTATTCAGAATTCTAACCATGCATACCAGATATTGACTGGAATGAAGCTGCTTAGTTGAAAGTATCTACAAAAGGTTTGTGTAAGAAACTAAATAATTTGCTACAATATTGTGAACTTCCAAATAGTCTTATCCATTTTGTCAAGCTCTGCTTAAAGCAGGATTCACAGATCTGTACCAGAGAGGTTCAAAAGCAGTCTGGGAGATAGATAACATGGTTAAAGAAATTTAAACCCCTGTATAATACTATATCTGCCCCAGATACAGTACCAGCAGGCACAGTGGCAGGATATTATAGTGCCACCCCCATGGACTTTTGGATGGTCAAAGGCAAGAAGAATACTCTCAAGAAAATAAAAAGGCAAATAGAAGAAAAACTTTTTATGTATTACAGAGACAACAGGTATTTCATAGTGGCACACACTCTATATCAGTATATTATATATTATGAAATATTTGAATAAGAATTCATCGGAAACAATATATAAATAATATAATTATATATCAGTTCAATTATTTGGACTGGTGTTATTCAATTATGGGGTGTGTAAGACTTTTGATTCTTCATTTGCAAATGGCTACTTGTAAAAAGAAAGTATAGCTGAATTATATGTAATATTACAAGGTCTCTTTAAATAGCATTTATAATATTTGCTTGATATAGTTGTATAATCTATTTGCAAAAGATTTGGTGTTACCTTGGATGGAATTTTCAATTCAACAGGGCTATCCTTTCTATTATACTGGCAAATTCAATATTCCAGATCAATCCATTCGAGTATCAGTTCATTGAACTTCATTTGCTTTATTTGACTGATATTTGGTTTTCAATATAACTATTGAAGGAGTCTACAGACTAACTCAGGCAATTCGTGATTATTGTTATGCAGACTATTGTTACCACCTGCTGCAATTTCTTTCTTATCTTAATTGTCATCAATGACATAGTTGTACAAAATCATAATTGATCATTTGATGAAAATTGATGAAAAACAGTTATACTGGTTTGGGACAACATCATTCTATACATTGCAAATTGAATTAACAGAATTTCAAGCAAAAAAATGGAATGAAAGGGAAGTGAAACAAGTTTGAACTAATATTGGAGATACAAAGTGATATGAAATTGAAAGGTGTATTGATAGTATACAAAGTAAAATAAGATTTCAATAAATTTTGGAATATGTGAATTGAAGTAGCAATAGTTGTATTATATATAAAGCCAGTAGTTTTGTAGAAGAAAGGTTTGCTCTTTATTTGTTGTCAAGTGAACAAAATAATCAATAGTCTTTTAGATCAATTTTGTTTACTTCTGTGATTCCAGATTTCAAGTCCCATATCTTATTTGCATATGTGAAATTCTGAATTTCATTTTGGTTTTCATGACCACTTGAACTTCAAGTTTTCAAACGTAGACAATCTTCAATATTTGAGGTTGTGACATTGACTACACTATCTCCAATTTCTTTCAATTCAAAATCAATTATCATGTTAGTGGAATTCACTGCAACTCATCCCAACTTAGTGTCTTCGACCCCTCTTACTCCTGCTTCTACTTCCATGACCTTCTGTCTTACTGCTGCAATTTCACTCTGCACAAACACAAAATGTACTTTTTCATGGCTTCCTTCATTACAAAGTTTGATTGAAGTCAGAGCTCAGCTGTAAAAAATTGTAAGAGGATCCACTGGGTATATAAGATGCGGCTGCATGCTTGGCTACAACTCGGCTGAAGGGCAAGGTCCATGCTACGAGTGTGTTACTAGCTAGTCAATGAAGCAACCTTCTCACCACCTCTCAATTTGTAGCAACTTCTCAAAAGCTCTTCTCTTGTCACTCCTCTTGATCATACTGAGCTTGGGAGCTCTCAATTCTACGATGTTACGAAGGAGATGTGTGCCAAAAGATCTGCTTGGCGTTTCTCACAGAAACTCGACGTGAGGATGATTTTCCGCATACAAACACACAACGAAGTAACGTTCATCCTGCATATACTTACAAACGAACGATTCGAATACAAACAAATGATTGAATTACGTGTCCTACAACTTCAAGCTTTTCTCTAAGCATTCTGGTTGGCCGGTGTTGTGTTCCGGCCTTGATGGGCGTGACATGTCAAATTTAGTAAGAACTCCACTAATTAGAGGTATGGAAGGCAAAGGTTTGGACTGGCCTGTAACCGGAGCCAACAATGATGATACCTGATGCATTGTTTTCAAGGAGTTGTTTACACACCACTGGATGCAGCAACTGTAAATGATACGACTATTTGTCGTCAACGAGCAACTGACCTCTATTCCACAATATACGAAACGTCTACTTCTCAAACTAACAATCTTCGACGTTTTACCAACTGCGTACTGTTCCTTGAGCCCCAGCTCCTCAACATCATCACCACAGAAGAAAACGTATTTACTAGGTAGGAATCTTCGTGCAGTCGATTCGATACGCTGATGCAAATGACGGCTTGTCTTGGTGTTGGGGGCGTCCATAGTGGCGTAGGAGGGGCTCTTTCTAGATTCCACCTTAGACAGCATCAGCTTCCACTGTTCACTGGTAACCTCAAGTCGCAGACTGTCGACCGATTCTTTCGCAACGTCGAGTATTGGGTTCGCCAAGGTGGTACAGCAATGGGTTCCACGGAGGCAAATATGCACTTTGATTTGGCCTGGTGGTTCATGGAACCAGAGGTGTACAGTTGGTTCGTGCATTGGATCCATCAGCAAGGTGTCACTATCATCCCTCCGGCAAACTGCTCATATGCACCAATGACGTCGCCTGTTTTCAAATCTGCTTTTCAAAATCGATTCATCCCAGAAGTCACCAATACCGCAGTTTGAAAGGAGTTTCATGTGCTACATAAATCCAAAGGAAATGATGTGTACTTCAACAAGGAATTCTCCGAACTTATCCGCATGTTGCAAATGACACTACAATCATGCGCGAGGATCCCCGGTATGATGAGTACTGCTCAAAGCTACCTTGGGAATAGCAGATCAAATCATCACGTCAGCCCGCATGCAACAGAAACTCCAGCTTGAGAGGCCGTTCATGTTGGCTGATGCCATGGAGATGGTCAGCAAATTCTCAAAACGTACAAATTTTCATCTGGCTATTGCAGCTGTGCGAATCAGTTTTGCCCCATCTACCACTGCTACTGTTCCAACATCTACTCGTTCTGAGCTGATGGACCTGACTCTAGCTAACGCCAATACCAAGCGCTACTGCTGTGGGGGTTTCTGAGATGAGGCACATGATTGTACAACTCCAGACATGCGTGCGTGATGCCAAGCTTTCCGTGCCAGACATTGTGGAAACTGTGGTAGACAGGATGGAGGTCGTGATCGTAATGATAATTGTTGCAGGGTCCAGGGAGGTTCGACCAGGTCCACAACGGAACACATCAATAATATTCTGACCACTGGGGACAGCATAATCATGACCCATGATGGTGATGACTCAGTGGCATTGTAGGATGATCTTGAGGGGGGGAAGGCACAGGAAAATGACAATTGGGAGTAGTGATAGAACATCCTCCAACCCAGAGGGTAATTGGAAAGACTAAGAAAATGGAGGAAAAAGGGACAGGCAAAGCGAAGTGTATTCAGCATGCAAAATTGTACTCGAGCAGTCTGTCATATAATGAGATATATCTGATTCTCAACCTGCCACTCATATCAGTTCACCTAACTCTTACTTACTACGTTTTAATTCTTTCTTTTCAACCTCCAATGACAAAATTCATTCAACATATTCCCCATTTAAGTGTGGCACCACCCATTGTTACGTTGATACCACTTACGCTCATTCCTTAGGTCTACAATGTGCACGTTGCAGGTGCATGAGAGTCTCTGTTGAAGATGACAAGAAGGCAGAGGATAATTGATGGCAGATTTGGCTCAACACGTCAGTAGGAGGCGTAGCCAGCGAAGGGGTTGACATTTCTGGTTGGTACACGGTTTTTGATTTGGGAGGCATGTATCATGTAATTGTCAGTAAAGACTGGGTGGCAGTCAATCTACACCTCATCGACAATGAAACTAATACTCTATACATGCCGGATCCTGATTGGACTGTCTTACAACAAGGCTCACGCCTTCCTTCAACAATTATTATAACAATGCTTGCAGGCCTCCAACCTCACCAAGGAAGTCTGAGTGAGGTTTGTGCACAGTGCAGAACAGTTGCCAATAGATCGGCAATTAATATGGTGTCTGTGTCCTTTTTTGCCAAGTACAAGTCATCAGAGATCGTTATAGCCAACATCTGGCAATGCATCGACAACATCATGCCGGAGAAGGAGGACCCTACCCCACACAAGCCTGCAGACCTTGAAACATGACTGTTATGAGTTAGGAATGCATTTGCAGATCTCTTTGAACCATCAATGGGAGTTCCTGCAGCCTCAAGACATGACTTCCGCATTGATACCGATCCGCCACCTGACTGCCAGCCAAATTGGGTGTCAGACTTGGAATGCGCCAAATGCGAAATCAAATTGCCAAGTTGCTAGCCAAAGGCTGGATTATTGTCAGCCAATTCCGATTTGTAGCACAGGCAATTTTTGTTAAGAAACCAGACGGCTCTGGACTTTGGATGTATGTCCATTTCAGGGGCCTATATTCAATCACCACCAAAGACCGATACCCACTGCCATCCACAGAAGATCTTATTGATCGGTTGCATGGCTGCAGGTTGTTAACGAAACTTGTCCTGGCCAGTGGTTACCATCAGTTGCGCATTCATCCAGATGACAGGCATACAACTGCTTTTGTTGCTCTGGAGGGGTTCAACGAGTAGGCAGTAATTCTGTTTGGGCTGGCCAATGCACGGTCAGCATTCATGCACATTATGCATTAAATCTTGGGCCCGTATAGACAGTGTACCATAGTTTACCTAGATCACTTTCTAAATTTCTCTCACAATCTAGCTGAACATAAGCTGCACATTGAAGCTATCTTGCAGGCAATCAGAGTGGCGTGTCTCAGGTTGATCGAGCGAAAATACGTTTTTGGATCCATGGAAACTTTGTTTGTCAGTCTCAAAGTCAACTTAAATGGGATTCACACTGAGGATAAGAAGTTCGCAGCCATGAGAGACTTGCCGGTGCCATTCAGTCCAACTGTGCTTCAATCATTCCTGGGGTCGGCAGACTGTTATAGGAAATGTATACACAAATACATGCACCGGACTACAGAGCTATACACATTGACAACCAAAAACATACATTTCGGTGGCTGCGGAAACATCAGGTGGAATTTGACAATATTCGATCAGTTATAGTGTCTGCTCTGGTTCTGGAACTGCGCGATCGTCAGCGCGACTATAATCTGCACACTGACGCGTCAGACGTTGCGATTTCAGGCATTCTAGCTCATCAGTAACCCTGGGAAACCGAGGGCCGGCTGGAATAGTGCCTGCTGGGCTTCTTCTCTCGAATACTACATGACGTCGAGATGAGGTACACAGTGTATGACCACCAGTTCTTCGCAATCCATGACGAGTTAATTGACTTTCAGTCTGACCTTGGCAATCGACACACGTCAGTATATATGAATCTCACATTGCTAGAGCATATCCTAAGCAGGAAGAAGCTTTCCAGTCGCCAATGGTGACACCTGCAAAAGCTACAGCAGGTTGACTGTTTGATCAAATACTCCCCAGGAGCGTCCAACCATGTGGCAGATGTATTGAGCTGAATCCATCATCCATCCTCGGCAACTGCAGTAGCCACCATCAGTATAAACACCATAGATCTTTAGATCATCAATACACAGGAATAGAAGCAAGAGGTGAATGAATTACTGGTTGAACACCCATATTTCAGTCCAACGGTCAATGTCCTACGCAAGGAAGATAAAATGACCAAAAAGGCCAATAATGAAGCAACTTAGTGTTTGAAAAAGAAGTACCATTGGAAAAATATTGTGCAGGCAAGGCAATTTCGGCTTCACCATGGCCTTCTGTTTCACAGGGATACTGGAACACTCTGCATTCTATCCAACATACGGAGCGACATTATCTCGGATGCTCATGATTCACTGCTCGGCAGCAGCCACCAGGAAGCAGAAGAAACGTTGGCAACCATCGCACAATGGTTCTGTTGGCCTCATCTAACTTAATCGGTCAGAGTATGGGTTCGGTGTTGCGATGTATGCGACAGTGTGAAACATTCCAATCAACGTCCCTATGGCTTACTGCAACTGTTGCCAATTCCGTAGTCACTGGCCTTGAGAGTTGATGTGGACTGTATTACGAAACTGCCGGCTATGGTCAAGGAGAGCTACGACTGCATCATCACAATCGTCGATCCACTATCCAAGAGAGTGTGGTGGAAAGCAGCAATGGAAAATGATTCAACTGCAGAAGCGTTTGCCAAAGATTATATGGACTTGTGGGTACAAAACAGGGAAATCTTGGACAACATCATCACTGATTGGGACACACATGATATGTCAGTTTTCTGGGGTTCCCATATGGCCCAGTTGGGAATTCAATGCCGCAATAGTACTGCCTATCATCCACAGACAGACAGCCAAGCAGATAACCTGAACACAGTCGTCAAACGTTACCTTAAGTCACACGTAGCACAGTGTCCACAGGAGTGGGATCGTCTCGATCTACTGGCCAAATTCACGTACAATGCAGCGTACCATAAGTCACTTGAAACGTGTCCGTTTCAGGCCGATATTGGATGTGTGGCAACAATGCAAATTGACCTGCTCGTACCAATTCCGAGTGCCGACCTGTCAAATGTCAGCTCAGTAGCTGACGAATTTGCAGAGCAGATAATGTAAGACCACCACATACTGAGAAAGCGGTTGGAGGAAGTGCAGACAAAGATGTTTCTGGAGCCCAAAAAATTTCCCCGCCCATACAACCTCAAGGTGGGAGAGTCAAATTTTCTCGATACCATGTTCCTCCTGATTGGCTATGCAAATCTCACCAAATCAGAGTCTTCCAATTTTAACTCCAGGAAATTTCAACAGAGATTCTGCAGCCCATTTCACATCACTGAAGCTATTGGTACCAATGCCTTCAGGTTGGATACACCTGCTCACTGGAAAATGCCTAATGTCCTGCAAGCATTCTGTTTGAAATAAGACCGCATGGATTATAGCCGAGAATATTGTCCATCCCCACGATTACGGACGATGACCGATCAGGATCCTGAATTCCAAGTTGAAGCAATCCTCGAGCATCAGGGCTCTTCGGCCAAAATCCTACTGTACAAGCTGAGGTGACTTTGATACCCCGAACCGGAATGGCAGCCATCAGTCAACCTGAGAGGCGGCTGCAAAGAGTCACTGCGCCAGTACCATCAAGAGAAGGGTCTTTCTTTCTATAAGTGGATGCAGGAAGGTTGAGGATGAGTTTTCAATAGTAGGAAGGTTAAGGATAGGTTTTCATTGGTTGGTGGTGGGTTTTTGCCAACGAGGGGTCTTTTGGAACGCGCCAGAGTATTTCTTTTTCGGAATATCGTTTTGGAGTGGGCACTGGTATTTCTGTGCTGCAGATAGTTGTTGGAGAATCCGCCGGGTATACAAGATGCGGCTCCATGCTCTGCTACGACTTGGCTAAAGCCCAGGGTCCAGGTTATCTGTACATTGCTAGCTAGTCAATGAAGCAACTTTCTCATGACCCCTCAAAAATCTTTTTGAAGTGCAGATTGTATCAAGTCAAATCAGTGCTGCATCAATACCAGTCATGTCTTGGTTACCATAATTGCTCTATTGTGTAGTATCTATCATCAATTTGCCACAATTACAAATTGGGAGCACCAAAATCATTGTTTGGAATGTCAATACTATATTCATTGATTTATGTATACTTTAAATAGATTATATAATTCTAAAATATTTTGGAAATAGGATAGTATAGAGAAAATACGGGTTTGTAGTAGTAGATTTAATGAAGTTAAACTGTCAAAATGATTTTATGTGATAATACTAAATCTGGAATGGTATGGAAATAAATTTTACCTGAATACAATATCCATTCTACTTTACTACAGAAATTGTTTTAAATATCATGTGTTCAAATTGAATATCCACTGCACAAATTATATAACAATCAGTGGATATTATAAAAGTATTATATTGCCAGCCATGTATATTATTTAATGTTAGGTATCGATATACTGGGTATGTACAACACTAACATCTATAGAAATGTGCAGTATTATATATGGGAACTTATATTGAATTACTATAATACTGCAATATGTAAATTGACAGTAATATGCTTTGATTTATTTTGATTTTTCAAAAATTTCTAGATATTCTTCAAATTGACCCGGTTGTCTATATCCCAATTCTTTTCACTCTACATTCGATATTCCCAAGCGATAGCCCAATCACACGATACCGCTTCCAGAAATTGATGTGAAATGAATCCATTTACATATTTATCTCCCCAATAAATATATCTATTGAATAAGCCTAGTACAAACATTAGAACCAAAGCCCCAATTGAATAGTAACTGAAATTCAAATACACCATATATATAAATACGAAAAGTTGACAATAGTATGCAAAACTAGAATCAAGAATAATGAAGCAAATGATGCAATAGAATGTAAATTATATAATTTGTATGTATTGAAGTTGACTAATTTGAGAGAATATTTGGTAATCTATTCAGAACTATAATACTATTATAACTATTGTCGCCAAAGAAAATCCTAAATCGTCTACCATGGTATTTGTTTGAATAGACTTTAAAATTGTATACCATGATAGTCCTGAATCTGAAGTTTTTGCCAAGGGTTCAGGGCTCGGGGTTCTAAGGGTTATGAAAACCGAAAGCTGGGTGGCTAAGGGGTCCAAAGATGGCCTGTAGCTACAAAAATGAGAACTGTATACAAGAGACTTGATTCAGAATCACCAAGTGTGAAAGAAGTGAAGGCTGAAGCGAATTGATCATTTTATAGATGAGTGAACGAGTGAAGAAAGAAATTTATCCTCTGCCAAATGCCTGGTTTACATACAGTAATTCACTTGTTCCATGATATATTCGAATTCCTGCTTTCTTTGTTCACTGCATCTAGACGAGTCTGTCATTTCAGGTAAAACATTATTCGAGACCTGATTTCATTCTTATCATTCTTTCGCCTCCAGTTCGAAACCTGATTTCATTCTCATTGTGTTTTAGCTTCCACTTGAAACCTGATTTCATTCACATCGTGCATTAGCTTTTATATTATTCACCCATTATCATTCGACCGATCCATGATCACCCAGTACTCCTGTGACAGTAGCTCTCCCCACTCCATGACTGAGTACCTACCAGGTTCATGATCTGGAAATGGCAGATTGTTCAGTGTTACAATTATCGATTGCATTATGTTCATCTACATTCGTCACGGGTTCCCAGCTTCACTCGCCATAGCCCCTCAATTTTTTCAAATGCAGTAGCTGCCTCTGGAACAGCCTGGAATCATACAATCGCTCAACTTTGTACTCCTCTTCTCCTTCCACTATTACTGGTGGTGGTCGTACTTGCTTTTGATTCAGAACAGAATCCTGGGCGGTGTTCCCAAATCTGGATATTGGTTGAATGACATTCATGCGTGGTTGATTTAGTAGCTGAACTCCATAGGCCCATGGACTGGCAACCTCCATGATTTCATATTATCCAATACGTTTCCAGTCCAGTTTCATACTGCGTCAGTCTGTTGATAGGTTTCTGGCATCCATACATACTTTGTCTGCTATCTGTAATTCCATTCCGATTCTGCAGGATTTGTTGGCCTGTTCAGACTTTACAGCTTGGGCGCTTTCCATCTCTGCTCTGAGTTTGTTGAATAGTTGTTCTATTCTTACACTCATCTGCTGATTATTAACCTCACCAATATCGTTGGAATTTGTGATTGGGTATTGGCCGAAGGTTAGATACGGATGAAAGAAATTGTTACTGCAAAAAAACAAGCAATTTGTCATCTCCGAGGTATGATGGTCAGCTGCAAATTCTGCCCATGGTAACCAATGGACCCAATCATCTTGTGGGTAATGAACAAAGTTTCGGAGATACTGTTGCATCACTGCATTGATTCTTTCAGTTTGGCTATTGGTCTGGGTAGTATTGGCAACGAACCATAGCGATTCATGAGAATTGACTAGTGTTAGCAACGGGTCCGGGTTACCCGGCCGCGGTCCGGTTCGGTTGTGGAACCGCCAAGGAACCGACCCGCCCAATCACAGGCGGTTAAAACCCGGAACCGAACCGTAACCCGCCGGGTTTTGGCGGGTTTTAGATGCAGCAGAGCCTCATTTTTCATCGGCCCCAATAATCACAGCTTTTCTGCTCCAATTAAGTATTTGAGTTCTGATTGGATCGCGACATGTTCTATACGTAGATTATGCGGTTTTTGACGCTCTTTCATCTCCCGGTCTCCGATTTGCGATACGATTAGTATTCGTTGAGTCGCTGTGAAACACAGTCCATTTTGGCCGAATTTTCGGCTTTATTTCACAGCGACTTAACGAATACTAATCGTATCGCATATCGGAGACCGGGAGGTGAAAGAGCGTCAAAAACTGCATAATCTACGTATAGAACATGTCGCAATCCAATCAGAACTCAAATACTTAATTGGAGCGATAGTTTTAGAAAAGAAACCCGCCAAAACCCGGCGGGTTACAGTTCGGTTCCAGTTTTTAACCGCCTTTGATTGGACGGTTCGGTTCCTTGGCGGTTCGGAACCGGAACTGACCCGGACCCGTAATTTGGAACCGTTGCTAACACTAGAATTGACAAATCGATTTGATTTGTTTGAACAGAATCCTTGCCAAGATTTTTGCTCAAACTCCACCAAATTTGACCCCTAATTTCGAACATAAATATGTAAGCGAGTTCTTGTTCGATCAGCTCAATTTTTTTATCAGGTAGGTAACTTCAAGCGATACAAGATATAAAAACATTCCAGCCAATCCCACAAGAACTTGTTTACGTCTGTCCGTTCGAAATTCAATGGTTGGCGAACCGATTCATGCCACACCGGATGAAGTTTGCAAATCTCGGATCGAACCCAAATCGAATCCCTGCTCGGTTCGTTGCCAACACTAGGTCGGAGGATGAAATGCAGTTGACAGTCTTCTTTCGATTACCAGTCTTTCACAGACATGTTTTCAGAACTCCAAAATGCATTATAGCCCTCAGTCAGATACTATTGTTTCAGGCAGTCCATGCAGTCTGAACAATTCTTTGACGTACATTTCTCCCAGCCTTTGTCCATCTACATCGTCAGTACTGGGTACCAGGTGTCGCATTTTGGTTAGACGATTGACTACTATATAGATTGCATTGAACCCTTTGATTTCTGATAGTCCAGCTACCAAGTCCATGCACAAGTTATTCCATGGTTGTTCTGGTTCTTCCAACAGTCATAACAAGCCATGAGTCTTTCTATGTGTTGCCTTGTTCTGCTGGCAGATATGACAATTTCGTACGTAGCGGTCGATGTCCTTCCTTATCATCTTCCAGCAATCGCTTCGGCTGAGCAGGTTGAACGTTTGTGCTCGTCTTGGATATCCTGCAACCGGGGAATCATGGTACTCCTGGATCCACTTGAGTTTTTCCTCGTCTGTTGGTTGTACTCATTGTATATACAGTGTCTCCAGTGATTGATCTTCATGTGTACATGGCCCTTTGCTGCTGGCATATGAACGTTGCTGGCACCCCTTATTCACTCTATTCCACAACTGCTTGGAACTTACGGAGTAATTATCGAGGTTGACTGCCCCTGCGAATGCCACCAGTAACCCGTTACATACTCTCTCATCTATGTTTTCGGTTTTTAGCACAATTTGCCACGTGTTTTCTGCCGCCCCCCCTTGGATGGAATGTCTCCTGACATTCTGGTGAGTGCATTGGGTTTTTGACCTTGCTTTCCTGGTCAGTAAACCATCTTGAATTTACACCTCAACAGGAATTCGCACCATCTGGTTTGCCTTCGATTCAACAGTTTCAATGTCATGATGTATCCCAGATTCCGGTGATATGTAAGAATCTTAATTGGATGTGCTGAACCTTCGCATTGAGTTCTCCAGTGTTCCAGGCTTCTCACTATCATGCCGAATTCATGATGGTAGATTTCATATTTTCCATCGGTGGGTGAGGGTTTTTTGGGGAAGAAGGCCACTGAGTATAGCACTCCTTGGTCGCCATACTGAGGGAGGACTCCAGCAGATACGTAACTTGGGGCATCAGTTGTAAAGACTATCTCTTTTTCATATTCAAAATGGGCTAACACTGGTGCTGTAGTCAAGGCCCTTTTTAGTTGCACGAAAGCCCAGTTTTGGTTTTGTCACATGCAGCCAGATACTAGCTTTTTGATGAGTGTTGTTCATGGCTGCACTACTTAGCTATAGTTTCATGTGAACCATCAGTAAAAATTTGCAAAGCCAAGGAAGGCTTGGACTTCATTAAATTTTCCTGGTGCCTCCCCGTTCTCAACTGCTTGAACTTTCTCTGGATCCATTCCGATTCTGTTTACTCCGACAACTAACCTTTGGTATTTGACTTCTTCCTCATGAAATTCGCATTATTCTCCTTTTGGGTAGAGGCCCACATCCTTGAGAGGTATCATTACTGCTCGGACGTGTTTCGTGTATTCTTTCAGATTGTCAATGTAGTTAAGAATTTCATCCAAAATAGCCATGCAGAGTATATCCAAAAATGGTCGTAATGTATCATTGATAAACACTTGAAATGATGGTGGTACGTTGGTAAGTGCAAAGGGCATAACAAGGGATTCAAAAAGTCTATCACAGGTTCTGAAGGCTGTTTTCCACAGATCTTCTTCTGCAATTGTAATCATGTTATACGGACAGCAGACATTCAATTTGGTGTCATTGTGGGCTTTCTGTGTTTGAGCAGGGTTGCTTGGATTAGTGGCAGGAGATACTGGATCATTATTGTTTCCTGATTTAATCCTTGGGAATTGATGCTGAGTATTACATCTCCCACTGGTTTTGGAGCGATATGTACAGGGGCGCTGCAGGGTGATGAAGACAATTGAATGAATCCCTCAGATAAGTTCTTCTCTATCTATTACTTGAAAACTTGCAACTCATCTCGTGATAGGCTGTAAATAGGTCCAAATGGTGGTATGAAGCCCACATGTAACTTAATTTCATGATCAGAGGGTCGGTGTGGTAGTAGCGATTCCGCAATGATCTTGCTAAACAGCAGTGGACACTCCTGGTATTCCTTGGGAACAACATCTTTGTCGGATTTTTCCTGTATATCATTGATTCCCAAAGCCTTATTGATTTCGTACAGTGTGATGGTGTGAACCTTGAGTTTCGCCTTTTTTATTCTTCTCATAAAAGGTGATGCTGCTACTGCGCAGATGTCCAATTTAGGCCTTTCTGGATCTGTTGTTTCCATATAATTACTCCATACCCATACACTCAAGTGATGCTGACAGTGGTGTTGTCAGTAACTGCATTCAAAACCAATTCTGCGACATTGAAATTTAATCCTTACATTGTGTTGTTGTAACTAAGGTAGCCCTAGTAAGATCAGATACTGTTCTTATTATGTTATGAATACCAGTAGCTGTTTCTGATGTGATTGTTTGCCTAGTTTTGGTCTTGCCATAGTCATGATAGATTCTGACTCGATGGGCTTTCCATTTATGTCTTTTAACTCTCTTCATTTCGTTAATTCTTTTTCTTCCAACCGATGATGGCAAACAATATCTTCATCCACAGAGACTATCCCAGTGGCTCCGCAGTCAATCAAAGCATGTGTATTGATTATTGTTCCACTGACTTTCAGCAAATATTTCCCAATGAAATGCTTGCTTTCCATTAAAAATTCATTCATTTGAGCACCTTGAATCGAAAACTGCGAAATTCCAACCCATGATTTGACAATTGTGGACAAAGGTGATTTGTGCCTAGTGCAATGGCCATCCATATTGCACTGGCTTGAACTTTTCCCAACTCAACTTCCTTCTCCACTTCTTTTTGTTTTTCTGAATCCCTAAATGGTGTTACTTCCACCTGTCCTGGCGCTGCTTTCAGCTTCCTTGGACACGAAGCCGCATAGTGCCAGCTATCTCCACAGTATGTATAAAGTCCTCCTTCCCTTTGCTGCTTGTATTCTTCCCGAGTGATTTTTTTTCCTTTGACCGCTGAGAAATCCATCAGAGCGGAGCCATAATAACCTGCCAGAGTGCCTGCTGGTACTGTTTCTTGGGCCAGTGTGGTGTTGCTTGGAATTTCATGTTTCTTTGACCCTGCTGTCCATCTTCCAGATTTCTACTTGGCCCTTCAGGTACAGATTGGTGAATGTCTCTTCAAGCACAGTTTAACAAAGTCTGTAATGTCTTCTGGAATATCACAATGATATTGTGAATTGTTCAATTCTTCAGATAAACCTTGTCTTAGTTCGTTTACTTGGGCTTCTTTGTTCAAGTCATCATGGGTACCCAGTGGTAAAAGTTTGCATAATACTGAGAGAATTCTCGAACTTTGTATTGAAGCTTACGGAGTCTTCTCTTGGCGGTAGGTTGTATGTCTGGATCCCTGAAGGCTAGGTTCGATAGGTCCAACAACTTTTACAACGATGCGAGGTCAAGGTTACCAGTCACTCTGCTGATTAATGACTGGATCTAATTCAATGCCATGCCTTTCAATCGATTTGCTGCATATGGTATTTTGGATTGCTCATCGAAAAATTGTTTGTGTTCATCTGCAATTTTCGTTGCTCATTGTGCCATCCATTCACAGAGTGCTCTCCAATATGTTCCTGGGAATCGGAGAATTTTGCTGCCTTTATGTTTCCTGTATCAGCCACCATTACCACCATTGCCTGCGAGTGCGAGCACTCTTTTGACCTGAATCCGAAATTGCTTTCTTTCTTCTCCTATCAATTTCAATTGCTCTCATGTATCCTCGACTTCCTTCTTCAATCTGTGGGTATTCTGTTTGCCAGTTATTGATCTAGTTCAGTGACTTTGGTTTGTAAATCCCCATGTGTACAGATGGGTGCTCTTGCTTTCAAGTCCTTGATCGTTTGTTGTGTTAATGCCAATTCCTTGTCCATGTTTGCCTTACCTTATTTGAGGTCTTTTCCGGCTGTTAGCAACTTGGAGACTTGTCTGTTCAACTGTCCTACATGATTCCCAATTTGAGATGGTGGTGTTCCTGCCATGAGTGCTATGCAATCCTTCATGTTGTTGGCTGCTGTCAGGGCATCCTGTTGAATCAGTGCTATTAAATCAACCAGAATCATGGGTGACATTATATCTTGATCCACTCCCATAATCTTGATATG
>WHVE01000852.1:0-51690 GCA_015178995.1 Trichophaea hybrida | reverse complement strand
TTGATAGAAGGAATCAGGTTTTGTTGGAAGGAATCAGGTTTTGTTGGAAGGAATCAGGTTTTTGGTTGCGTTGTAAATATGGCGTGATGGTTATGGCGTAGGCCGTGGACTGAAAGGGTTGCGTACGTAGTTGGGTGGGGTTAGGATGTATTTTGGAACCAGTGAGCAAAGGTGACGACGGTCGCGTTAACTGTATATAAGGATGTTGGGTTCGCGGAGGATTGGTCTGTTCTTCACTTGTTCTCTAGTCTACAAAACAATCAATAGCTTCGGCACCAACCTTTGTTCCACTTCTGTGATTCCGGATTTCGAGTCTCTTGCTTGTTACGTAGTACCCGCAATCACTGCACCACCGAACAATACCTCTGTCTTAGTTTGGTTTTTATAACCCTAGAACTCCGAGCCTTGAACCCCTGACACTGTGACTCCAGAACCAAATGGAAATGGAGACGGTGCAGGAGGCATTGGAGAAGACCCCCCCAGGGACTCCGAGTCTTCTAGCTCCAGCTCGAGTAGCTCCAGCTCTTCTGATAGTGGAGACGATGTTCACCCACCACTTCCACCACCAGGAGGAACGGACTATAGTGAATCACATGCACTACCGCCAGGGCTACCACCACAAGTACGACCTCACTTACCAAGAGCTCCAAATTCAGCCGAGACGCACAAGGTTGAGCCTCATTACATATTTAAGGGAGATCCAATGAACAGGTCGGAATCCTACCACCACTGGATTAAAGGAGGGATTGCTATCTCAGGTACTTCAAAGATGGGAATAACGATGAAGACGATAAGATCATCTTCGTTGGCAGTATCCTTCGATATATAGCGTTGGCTTGGTACAACAACTGCGGAAAACAGCTTAGCAAGCATTTTCAGGTTGACATATGGTCGGCATTCACCAGCGCTATGGAGGAACAAGTCATCGACCTGCAGGAAGAAATGGAATGTCTCGAAAAAATGAAGAAATGGCAGTACTAGTGATATATCGGGGACTACATCGTAATGATGGAGGACTTAAAATACCATGTCTGCTTATCAGGGATTGCATGGAGGCAGGCTCTAAACCATGGATGCAACAAAGAAATCAAGAATCGAATATCCTTGTCGATGATTACACCAAACGACGACACAGAATACCAATTTCTGCTTAAACAAGTCAGCTGCGCATATGAGAGACGCCTGCAAGAAAAGCACCAACACAATGATCACAAGCCCAAAGACAAAAAAAACAATAAGAGAAAGCGTAATGATGATTGTGATAAGGGGAATCAATAAAACAAGAACTATGAAAAAGGTTCTGACTCTAAGAAACCTCGAACTGAGAAGAAAGGTCCTAAGCCTGTCAATATAGACTAAGGCGAAGCCCTAAAAGGTATTCCGGAATGTTTGTTGGATGCAAGAGCCAAGTGCAATCAGTGCAAGCGCTGCAGTTCCTTGGAGCATTGATAGGTATTCTGTGAAAATGCCATCAAGATGTCATCCAGCAAGAAAAAGAAGAAGGAGAGGAAGCCTAAGGTGGAAATGCCAGAAGTAACCACCGCTTTTTGAAGGTCAAGCCCAGGAGTCTGGCTGACCGAATTACCAAACCAGCAGCAGCCTCAAGCTCTCGAGATCTTCACAAGGTTAACACTAATAGCATGGACATTGACGCATGAAACGAGTTTCTTTTGTTTTCCGTTTGAATTTCTTTTGGGATTGCGATCTTGCCTATGGGTCGTTGAGTTACAGACACCTCCGGTTTTTGATTTTAAGTGTACAGATATTCATATTTCTTTTGGGTTTTCATTTGCGTCTTAACAATACGGTCGTTGGTATTATAGCTTTTCGATATTCAATAAACTTTCTTTTCTGCTGTTTAAGAAAGGGTGCCTGAGGATGAGTTCAATACTCAAAATATGCTGGTCATATAGCATCCAAGCGTGACTAGTGACAAACTGATTACCAATCGACCATACTCATTCAAACCTCATTTACCTATACATCAATCACACTCACGATCAATTGCGGCTGGAGCTGTGTCAAAGGGCAGTTCAATATGGTTGTTAACCGAAAAAATCAAAAAAGCAAGGCTGCATCTAGCGCACCTCAGCCTGTGGCCAAGAAATCCAAACAATTACCACCTGCACCTAAGACGGGTTTGAGACCCACAGTACACATGTTTGCAAGCTTTTGAGACTAGAAGAACCTCCCTGCAAGGGTTCTCTTGGATACTGGGTGCGATACATGTATGATGTCGAAGCAGTGGGCCGATTCACAGGGTGTTCCATTAGTGGCTCGAATGGAACCAAAGATGGTCGAAAACTTTAATGGCGATAGAGTAGAAGAAGCAGGTTGGCAGTACACTTTCCCCATTACTCTGCAGTATGAATCCCATTGTACCAAAGAAAACGTTGACATTGGTCAAATGGAGAATTCGTCTGATATCATGTTACCTTACTGGTGGATTGTCATGTATGGAGCATTCAGCGGAGTGACCTAAGGCAATGATAAGCTCCAGTTTACGTCGAAACACTGCCATCAACATTGAAGGAAGGCAGCGGCATCGTCGTTCGCAATTGAATATGACGATTCCATATTGAAGTTTGGTACCGATCCTCAATAGGTCGGGGTGATTGGTTCAATGCATCTCCACACGGCATATGAAACTGAGATCAATTGGATAGAGCGAATTCCATGTCAGTACAGAGACATTGAAACATTATACAACAGAGAAACTGCCAATGCTCTTCCGCCTCATCGATCTTACAAGCATGCCATTGAGTGGAAAGATGGAGAACAACCTCTGTGGGGTCCCATCTACGCGCTCTCAGGGAAGGAGCTTTCGGTCCTTAATGAATATCTGAAGGAAATGCTTGATTCTGGAAAGATTCGTCCAAGCAGGTCACCCGCGGGTCCACCCATACTCTTTGTTCCAAAGCCACCTGGAAGAGGTTTACGATTGTGCGTGGAATACAGAGATCTACATTGGGTGACGATTATTAACCAATATCCATTGCCGCTTATGAAATAACTTTCAGACAGGGTTGCTGGATTGAGGATTTTCACCAGGATTGATTTGAAGGCAGGGTACAACCTCATTCAAATCAAACCTGGTGATGAATGGAAAACAGCGTGTTGTACGAGATATAGACATTATGAATAGCTAGGTATACCCTTCGGATTGGCGAATGCGCCAGCTACGTTCCAAGATATGATCAACGAGATCCTGCGAGGTCCAATCCATCATGGAGTAGTAGTCTATATGGTTGATATTGTCATCTATACAGAAAAGGAAGAAGAGCATGTGCGATTGACTCGAGATGTCCATTGTTGATTAAAGAAAAACCCCTTGGCTATTGCACCCAATAAGTGCGAATGGCACCAGAAGCAAGTTGAGTTCCTCCAGTACCTCATATCGGGTACCTCCTATTGGGATAAGGTGTCAGCATGTCGGAAGAAAAAATTGATACTATCTTTAAATGGGAGATTCCAGAGTCTGTCAAGGACGGCCCGTCCTTCCTTGGATTTGCCAACTTCTATCGACGCTTTATCGAAGAATTTTCAAAGATATGCCATCCTCTAATGGAGTCAATCATAAAAACAAAAACGAATGAAAAGTTTGATTGGAAAGCAAATCCGGGAAATCAAACAGCCTTCGATACACTAAAGAAGTACTTTACCGAGGCACCAATATTACGGCCCTTCGAGCCTGGTTAGCCCTTGGTGATTGAGACTGATGGAAGCAATTTTGCAATCGGTGCAGTACTCTATCAAGTCATTGATGGACGATTGCACCCTATAGCCTACCACTCTCGAAAAATGGATAAAGCCATGATTAACTATGAAATCCATGACAAAGAGATGTTCGCCATTGTATCCATGTTCAAAGAATGGTGATGTCATCACGAAGGTGCAGCTCACCCAATCAGTGTCTTCACCGATCACAAGAATCTCGAATACTTTACGACTACGAAGATCTTGAATTGGAGTCAAGCCTGCTGGACTCAAGAGTGGGTGGGATATGATTTGAAAATATTCTACCAACCCAGTAGTGCGAATGGGAAACCGGATGCATTATCTAGGCATTCAGAGTACCACCCTGAACAATTGGGAGGTAGTGCCGAAGAAAACAAAAATCTGCCAATCCACTGTGTTCTGAGACTCGATCAGTTGGTAACTTCTGAAGGAGAATCAGTACAAGTAACAGCAATGAGGTTACGAGGCAAACTGATTGCAATTTCTTCTGCAAAGTTGAGAGCAATTCCAGTAGTCAAGTGCAATCCATGGCTGTTAAAAGAGGTGGTCAGCACCGCTAACAATGATACTGCCTGGCAAGAAGCGTACATCTCAGCTGTGGTAGGTAACCCAAGACCAGATATCTCGTTCGAAGACGAAGCCGTTTATTGTAAAGGCAGACTATGGATCCCGGACAATCTGCAGTTGAAAAAACAGATATTGGAAGCTGAGCACGATTCGAAGATGGCTGGCCACATGGGGCAGGATAAGACAATTGAACTGGTCAGACAAAACTTCTTTTGTCCGGAAATGGAAGAATTCATCGAAGATTATGTCCGCTCATGCCCTGAATACCAATGGAATGAAGCAGCTCATCACGCTTGCTACGGACTCCTACAACCACTCGAATCAGCGTACCGCCCATGGGAGTCAATTTCCATGGACTTTTTCATCATATCATTGGTTCCAGATGGATGCTTATCGGTATGGATCATCATCGATCAATTTATGAAAATGGCTCACTTCATTCCATTGAAAGATGGTGAGAAGAAAGCTACAGACCTGGTCAAAATCTTCATGAAAGAAGTATGGAGATTTGATGGTCAACCATCGATCATAGTGTCAGATCGGGACACTAGGTTGACCTCTTCGTTATGGTCTTCGTTGGTCAAAGCTCTTGAGATTAGGTTAAAGTTGTCTTTACCATTCCACCCTCAAATCGACTGACAAACGGAAAGAGTCAACCAAACGTTGCAATGCTATCTGCGGAATTACTGTACTTATGAGCAGGACAAATAGTCTGAGATGTTACCAATGGCAGAATATGCTTATAATAACTCTCTCACCACCGCTATGGGAATGTCACCATTCTTTGCAAACTTTGGATTTGATCCTTGAACAAATTGGCCTATCGATGCAGAAGCAAAGAATCCGGCCTCTAGGAACTATGTTCACTTGATGACCAGTGCACATGCACTCTGCCGTAAAGACTAAGAACAGGCACAAGAGTCGATGGGAAAGTACCATGACTGGCATGCTAAGGAACCTCCAAAGTATTCAGTTGGTGATTCAGTTAGGCTGAATGGGAAGAACCTCAAAACTCGAAGACCATCTAGGAAACTAGATGTGAAGCTTCATGAACCCTTCAAGGTCTGAAAGGAACTCTCGCCTACCACTATTAAGCTTGAGCTACCAAGGCTATGGTGTATTCACAATGCATTCCATGAATCACTCATCGAACCTTATTGACTCGCCACCAACACTACTAGACCTTCAACCAAGCTTGCTTCAGCCAGCGAGCAGAATGAGCTTGGTTATGATGTCGATGGCTATGAGTACGAAACAGGTTACGAAGTCGAATAGAGGATGGACAGCTAGTATAGCAAGGAACGGAAATGGGTATTGTATTTGATCAATTGCAAGGGATATCCGGAACAAGCAGATTGGACTCAGGAACCTTAGGAGAACTTCGACGACAGGAGACTGTTAATGAAGTATCACAGACCTAACACTCAGGCCGTGAAAGAAAATAGGACTAAATGGTTGAGCTAGTACCTTTTCCCCACGAAGGGTTTTTAACGGCTAGCATGACACCAAACAAAGGATTTGGTTTGTAAGGCCACAAGAGGCCACAATTATCCAGATCAAGTGAAAGAGGGATCAAGAGAAAGATAGATCAAGAGAACAAGATGGGTTTGGTTGTAAGGGCACATGGGGTAACGAATTTTTCCAGATCATCAAAGAAAGCAAAATAAAGCAAAGTGTCATAGATGGACACAACCTGATTGATCGATTCTGCTTGCTGACATATGTCTCATCTGGATGTAAGCAAACTGATTGGTCGATGGTGCATGAATGTGTCAAGCTGGTTGAAGCCAAATGGTTTGTGCGGATTCACTATATCGAGGATTTTGAATCATTCACTTCAGCGCACTGGATTATGTTTCGTCAATGGCAACCAAGAGCAGATTAGTATGGAGTGTGGTCGGTTGGAGATGAACTCTCCAAGTGAGGGGGTAGTGTTACACTTAGCAAGTTCGCAGTGGCGTCATGTACGATCACCTGTGATTTGCCCAATCGGATGTCATTGGCTATCACTCGTCTTGGATGGCAGAGCCAATGTTTTGGGGTGGCCAGCAAACGAACACCCACACCATCGATAAGCAATGATGGCTAGTTAATGGTTACGGTTGCTTCTGCTCCAAATTGCCGACAACAAATGGACAGCCGGCAAACAGCTGAATGGAATTGGCCCAAGAAGCTCACAATCACCAAGAAATAATGGACAGCTGGCAACCAGCTGAATGGCGCCAGCCTGAAGCCAATGACCTGAGATTATATGCCGACTGTGAACAGCAAAGCTACTCTACATCGAAAGACACCTATTCGTCTGGAGGTCTTCAGATCGAAAGGATACCACTGGTCCGGGGGCACAAGTCTGCGAGCTTGATGTCATAAAGGATACCGATGGTCTGATCATAACCTAACGACGATTAAGATGATAGAGTATCGTATGATGGAGGCCTCGGTAGTTGCAATGCAACAGGCATTGGTTTGAAAAATGTCCACAGAAGGTTATGGTGCTGCAGCTCTAGTGAAAAGCGTAGATAGAAAAATTTGTTCAAACGTGATGACGAAGGTATACAGTCCTTGTGTTCTTTCAGGGTAGAAAGGCAAAAACTGGCTCAGCAAGGAGAACAAGCCTTAACAATAAACGTATTGAAAAGCTATTCTTTGCGTTCAGAATCCTATAGTGATTTCACATCCCGAGCTAACCTCCTAACCTACCTTCGAAGCAGTCCCGAATTAAGTAAGGATACTACTTTGACCGGGTAAACCTGGGGCGAAGCTCTCGGTGTTACATTAGGCGATCGACCACCCCCATACCATGGTAAACCCTTCACTTTCTGGAAGTTTGACTACAAAGTGCATGCTTAAGTGCTTCGAAGGATGCTTCAGGACTTCAAACAGTCGTAACAAGCCATGAGTCTGTCTGTGCATTGTGTTGCTCCACTGGTAGGTATCGCAATTTCATACATAGTGGTCCACGTTCTGCCTTATCTGGTTCCAGGAGTGGTTTCAGCTCAGCAGGTCAAAGGTTGTGCTTGTTCTGGGTGTCCTGTGATAGGTGAATCGTGGTACTCTTAGATCCACTTGAGCTGTTATTTATCCGTTGGTTGAGGTTTTTGCAATTCAAATATAGCTGGTAACTGCATCTTTTTGCATTGTTTTTTACTGCTGTCATATGGGCAATGCTGACACACATTTTTCACCTAATCCCATGACTCATTGGGACTTACTGAGTAATTGTTGAGGTCAACTGTTTCTGTGAAGGCCACTATCAATGACTTGCATAATTCCCTGTCAAGGTTTTCTTTTTTTAGTACGATCGGCTGAGGTTTTTCTGCCCCCCCTTTCGGAGGAATGTTTTCTGTCATTCTTGTCAGTGCATAAGGCTTCTGTGCTTGTTTGCCTTGGTGGTAGACCATTTCAAACTTAAAATTGAAGAGACATTTGGACCACCATGTTTGCCTCCAGTTCAACAGCTTCGAAGTCATGAAGTATTCCAGGTCTTTATAATCTGTAAGGATCTGGATAGGATGTGCTGAATCTTTGCACCCAGGCCTCCATTATTCCAAACTCATGATCATCGCATCTAATTCTTGATCATAAATTTCGAATCGTCTTTGGCAGACGCATATCGTTTGACAACAAAGGCTACTAGGTGTGATATTCCACGATCACAGTACTGACAATAGACTCCTGCAGATATGTAACATGAAGTGTCAGTTTCTAGGAATATCACTTTTTTGTAGACGAAATGGGTTCATACTTGTACTGTCGTAAAGGCTATCTTGAGTATGGCAAATACTCTTTCCTGATCAGATTTCCAATGAAATAGAACTTACTTTTTCAGAAGTTTTGTTAGCGGTTGTACTACCCTATTGTAATTCTGTATGAATCATGAATTGAAGTTAGCAAAGCCTAAAATGACCTGGACGTCTTTATGTTTCTCTGGTGCTTTCCAGTTTTCGACTGCTTGGACTTTCTCCAGATTCATTCTGATGCTGTTTACAATCACAATTGATCCTAGGTATTTGACTTATTTCTTATGAAACTCACATTTCTTAGTATTTAAATAGAGACCAGCCTTCTTGAGTGATGTCATTACTGTTCGGACGTATTCCTTATGTTCTTTTAAGATTTCCCTGTAGATAAGAATGTTATCCAAAAAGGCTGTGCAAAATATATCCAAGAATAGCCATAATGTATCATTGATGAACTCTTGGAATGATGCTGGTGCATTAGTAAGTCCAAAAGGCATAACTAGGCATTTGAAAAATCTATAGCAGGTTCTGAAAGCTGTTTTCCACTCATCCCTTTCTGCGATTCTAAACATGTTATACGCATTGTACTCATTTAGATTGGTATAATATCGGCTCTTCAAGAGCCTTAGCAAAATTTCTTGAATTGATGGCAGGGGGTAATAGTTTTTCATCGTTTCTTTATTTAGGCCTTGGTAATTGATACAGAGACTTGAACCTACCCCTGGTTTTAGAGTGATGACCTCTGGAGCTCTGCAAGGTGATGAAGATCACCGGAGGAATCTCGTAGACAAGTTCTTTTCCATCCATGCTGTGGAGACTTGTAATTCTTTTTGAGATAAGCTGTAAATAGATCCGAACAGTGGTGTAAAGCTATTTTGTTATTTCATTTGGTGATCGTATGGTCGATACGGTGGAAGTGTTTTCTGCGATCATTTTATTGAAGAAAGGTAAGAACGCATGGTACTTCTCAGGGATAACTTTCTTTGACAGGCTGTCTTGTCAATCCTGTATTCTGAAGAATTTTTTCATCTGATGGAGCGTAATGGTGTAAACGTTGAGTATCTTTTTTTTATTCTTCTCATACAAGGTGAGACGGCTACTGCACAGGGATCAAATGTTGATTTCTCTGGATCCACTGTTATTTCCATATGATTACCCCATACCCATACGTTCGAGTGGTGTAGGCTGTGCTGTTGGCAATAACTGCTATTGAAGCCGATCCTTTGGCTCTGGAATTAGACCGTGACAATGTGGGGTTGTAACCATACCAGTCCAAGCATGATCAAATAATGTCTAAACTTTGTTTCAAATGCTCATAATTGCCCCTGATGTGATCGTATTTCTATGTTCAACCTGGCCATGGTCGTAATGGTTACTGATTTGATGTGTCTTCTGTTGCTAACCTCTAACTGTTTTTAATTCTTGTTATTCCATCTCTTTCAACTGATGACAGCAAACAGAATCTTCATCCATAAATGTTAATCCTGTGGCTCTACATGGATAACAGCATGTGTATCGATTAATCTATCTCTGATTTTCAGCCGACATTTCACAACAATATTTGTGCTTTCCATTAAAGACTCCATAATTTCTGTACTACTATTTGAAAACTGCGAAATTCCAAAACAAGATTGAACAACTGTACACAAAGGAGATTCATGCCCTGCGCAATGGCCATCCTCATTGCACTGGCTTAAACTTTTCCTAACTCTACTTCCTTCTCCTTTCCTATATCAGGATTTTCTTTGAATGGATTGATCTCCACTTGGCCAGAGGCTGCCTTGAACTGCCATGGGCACAATGCTGCAAAATGCCTGCTATCCCCGCAGTACATATAAAGTCCTTCTTCCCATTGCTGCTTGCATTCTTCAGAGTCATTTTCCTCCCTTTGACTGCCAAGAGATCAATCTGAGCGGGGCTATAATGACCTGCCACAGTGCCTGCTGGTGCAGTTTATGGGGCAGGTATGGTGTTGCTCAGGGTATAATGTTTCTTTGACCATGCTGTCCATCTTTCTGACTTTCTCCCAGCAGCTTGGGCATGGATTGGGGAGTCTCTCATTGAACACATGTTGACGAAATCCGTGAAGTTCAATGGGATCTTTGCAGTACCGTAGTGAGTCCTTTAACTCCTCAGATAGGCCTCGTGGTAACACATTCAACAGGGCTGCATTGTTCCAATTGACGTCAGGTATCCACTGTGGGAATTCTCCATAGTATTGGGCAAATTTTTGATGTCTTTGCTTAAGTTTGAGCAGTTTCCGATTAGCTGTGCCCCATATGTTCCGGTCTCTGTAAGCCAATTGCAATGGGTCCAGCAATTTTTCTAGTGATTCAAACTTCAGATTTACAGTTTTCCTGTCGATATATGGTTGAATTTAATTCAGTGTCATGCCTTCTAGCCGATTTGATTCATACTTCATTTTGGATTTTTTGCTGAAGAATCGTCCTGGTCCATTCACAATGCTCATGGCTAGTTGTGCCATCCATCCCCAGAGTACCCTTTGGTCCGCTCAAGAGAACCTGAAAATTTCACTGCCTTTGTGTCTCCTGCCACCATTGCCACAATTCTATGTATCTGACAGTGCTAATACTTGCTTGACCTGATTCTGATATTCATTTGTTTCTTCTCCCATTAGCCTCAGCTGTTCTTGTGTATCCTCTAGATCTGGTTTCAGTTCTTCTGTGTCGGCTGGTGCTCTGTTTTCCAATCGTAGTTCTAGATCTGTGATTTTGGCTTGCAGGTCTCTATATGTGCACACTGGTACTATTGCTTCTAAGTTCTTGATTTTATGTCATATCAATGCCAGCTTTTGGTCCATATTCCTTTTGTTACTAGGCGATCTATTCCTTCTTTCATAAGGGTAGAGTTCCATTGTTGGATGTCATCGACAGTGATTACTTGGGCAATGATTTCATCATTCAGTCAGCTTACTCAATTCTTCACTTTGCATGCGGATGTGTGGAGTAATTGACTTACAGTATCCTTCATTGAATTCCCTGCTTCCAGGGGTTGTCCTTGATCCCGCTTGGTGAAATCCACCAGTATTTTTCTTCCAATCATTTCTTGGCTTATTCTGGACAGTTCTATGTATCAAGCTATCTGTGCTGAGATGCTGCCTTCCATCGTTGCAATTTTCGAACAGCAATCGATATAAGTATTTGTTGATTCTTCACCCAAAGGTTTGTACTATTTCAAGGCACTTGTCACACATATACCTCCAGGTATTGCTTTTCCAGTATATCCAGCAGTTGTTGCCACAAGGAATTTCATTCCAAATATACTTGTTGGGGTTCCAGCACATTAACGCCTGATGGTGAATTGATGTCGATCCTTTTCGTCGACTGAATAACACTGTTCGATTGCTTTGATATTGGCTTGGATGTCTGCTTTAATATATTGTGTCTAAAAAACCATATTTGCTTGCCATTGGGCTATTGACCAAGACAATAATGATTGGAAGTTGATAATCCAAAGTAAGCAAAGTGTACAGTCTTGTTCCTCAATGCAGTGGAAAAAATATTTCAATTCCTCTATGCTGCAGTTGCAGGTAGATGTTTCACCCCAATCCTGAATTGCTCGGCAGTTGAAGTAGATGGTTCAGTTTGGATCATCGTGATCTAATTATCCTTCTTCTTCTGCACAATAACACAAATCAATACAGTTGCAGGTCCTTTTGTCCTTGCTCATGTATTTAGAAGTGGCACTGGTTGCCCAAAATATCCAATTCGTACATCTTTGACAGGTCCACAAGCAGGATAAACACATCTGTCTGCAGTAGGATTTGGTGACCAATGTGATTTCAATATTGCTTGCCGATTTAAGAACTGTGCAGGATGGGTTGCAACAGCGATCACAGTATTAGGAGCCTAAATGGTGAGGACACCAGCACATAAAACAAATATATATCCAATAGCATCGATTGTAGACTCATTTTCTGTCGAAGGTTCTGGGCTTTGGTATCGAGGATTCGGGACTTCGGGTTGTAGGGGTTACACCAAAATGACAGCCTGATGGCTGAGGGGTCCGAGGGTTGCCTGTAGTGACAAGAACAAAGACTGAATTCAGGAGATTCGATCTATCATCACCGAGTGTGAAAGAAGTGAAAACTGAAGTAAATTGATTGTTTTATAGACAAGAGAACGAGTGAAGAACGAAACCTATCATCCACCCAATGCCTGGTTCATAAACAGTGATTCACTCATTCCATAATACATCCAAACTCTTGCTTTCTTTGTATACCTCTTTTGCATGATTTCTACATCTGCCATGAAGACTGATCTCAAACCTGATTTCGTTCTTGTTTGTGCTTTAGTTCCTGATACAACCTGATTTCATTCTTGTTGTACTTTAGCCTCTGTTTGCAACATGATTTCATTTGTGTTGTGCTTTAGCATTCTGTTCGAAACCTGATTTCATTTTCGTCGTGCATCATACATTGCATCATTCAACAATCATCACTTCACCATCATTCGTCCACTCAGCACAACCATGACACGGATGGTCTATCACTGGAAGGCTCCAAGTCAGTTTCAAGAGGTACAAATATTCCTAGGCTTTGCTAACTTTTATGATCAGTCTATTTGAAACTACAGCAAGATAATTCATCTACTTACCAAGCTATCACAGAAGCTGGTACCAGTCTGCTGGAGAATTGATTGAAAAAGTGTCATCAAAAACCAAAAAGTGGTATGAAAAACAGTTTGATTACTAGCCCACTGCAACTATGACAAGACAGCTGTGTTGGAAAACAGATATAACCAGTTAAGTATCAACAGAAGTATTATTATTGTTCAATAATCTGGGTATAATCCACCCAGTGGCATTCTTCTAAAAGAAACATATATCAGCCAAAGAAAACTACAAATCATTTATCCTGGAGCTGGGAGCAATTGATTGATATCTCGAGCAGTAGAAACAAGGATATGATGGGTTAGTACATGTACTAACAATACTGACAAATAATAAGAACCTGAAGTATTTCATTACCTCAAAAATCACTCAACAGCTCGCAAATACAACAATCTGAATTGCTGCCAAGATTGAAGTTCAAGATCATATATTGGGTAGGTAAGCAAGGATAGAATGCCAATACACTGATCAGAATACCAGGAAATATTCCTCTGAAGGGGGGGGGGGGGTAGAAAAACCGCACAAATCATGCTAAATGCTGGGATTTTTGATACAGCAATGCAAATCAACTGGTGGTATTCTTTCTGGAAGTGGTGATCCAGGATGATCAAAATATCAAACTTCAAGAGCTGGCGAACTGGATCGGTAGTTTGAATAAAAGTTGACTGTACGGAACTGTGAACATATGCAACGGATATCAACAACAAGATTTACAGGGATATACTATAGTTACTGAAAAAATATGTTACACGTAGCAAGTTTGCCACCAGGATTATATACAATCACCCACTATTTCCCTGATTAGCTGTCATCGGCTATTACTCATCTTGGATAATACAGCCAATCATGTTAAATGGCTGGCAAATGAACAGCAACACCATCGATAAGCATCGATGGCCATTTAAGGGCCACGGTTGCGTCTGCTCTGAATCACCGATAACGCACAGACAGCCAACAAACAGTTGAATCATATCTGCCAAGAAGCTGATGACTCACCAATAACACATGGAAAGCCAGCAACCAGCTGAATGATACCAGATATCATACCGACGACTGCTAGAGGCTCAACAATATGTGGTGACTGGGAAAAGTGAAGCTACTCTCCATCAAAAAAGTCATATTCATCAGGAGAACATCTAATAGAAAAGATTCCACAGGTCCGCAGGCACCAGCCTGCAAGCCTGAGGTCATAATTGTTACCGATGGTTTGATGATTATCCAAAAGATGGTAAAGACAATACAGGATTGCGAGATGGTGGACCGTGGTAGTTGCGACATTAGCAGGCATTGGTTTGAACGCGGATATGGTGCTGGAGATCTAGAAAACAGTATAGATAGAAGTATTTATGAGAGTGATGACGAAGGTATAAAGACCTCGGTTTCTTCAAAGGTAGAAAGGGATCAACCTTCTCAGCAAGGAGAATCAGCCTTAACAATATATGCATTGAGAAGCAATTCTTTTCGTTGAGAATATTTTTGTGATTTCACATCCCGAGCGAACGCTGAAACATACCTTTGAAGAAATCTTCAATCAAGTACGGATACTACTTGACTGGGCAATCCTGCAGGCCAAGTTCCTAGTGTTACATTATATTGTGAGCAAAGAAACGCTTCTGAGGAACGTATTCTTTCTAACCATTTTGATACACATGAAGCGAACTTGATAGTATTCAATGTCTGCTGAATTCTTTCCGTTATCATTGGAATTGGTACCCTGTTGGTTGCAATACCAATTCCCTGGAACATCTTTCAAGACAACTTCTTCCATACCTAAGAAGAGCTTGACAACTATTTTGAAGCCCATGGACCAGAAAATGTGTTCTGGGTATATATCCACCACAAACGACAACATATTCCGAGACTCTTACCATATGCAGAAACAAACCTCTCAGTTATTCCATCCATTCAAGATGATACCAAACGCCCCAAAGATTCCATCTCAAACGGCAAACGTAGGTCTAGTTCCTAGAGAACAATTGATATCATTCGATATATAAAGAAAACTCTCTCTATTATTCAAGTGGCCCAGATTGCATTGAACTTCAAGAAACTGCACAACCCATCAGACAAAATGAGAGTCAGTACAAGACTTTGCTATTTGAATATTCCGAAATGTCACAAGGGATTTCACAGCCTTGGATATTGAGGAATAGGAATTATGCTTCAGACTATAAGCCATCGAAACTCCTTCAGCGCAAGGCTCAGGCTTGGTTTCAAAATAACTCACTTAGGCTAATCTTGGCTGGGCATTTTTTGGTAATGTTAGAGTGATTGCAAATGAATTCTAACACCCATATGGCAGAAGCCTACATGGTGGACAGAGAGTGAATGTGTCAATTCTATTTTGCGATGAAGGATGGGAAACGTAATTTAATATCAAAATGACACGACCTGAGGTGACCAAGAAATACAGAGACCTAGTTTGCCAGGCCGAACGAGATATACAATCCATTGTTCCTGGAAGTGGAAATGATGGAATGTACACAGTTTGAAAATAATTCCAATATCATTATCCAATCCCAAAGTCATTGTGGCTGACATCCAAGCAGCACTTGCTGTGATGACAGCCCAGTCCAACAAAGCCTAGTCCACTGAAGCCAACAAAGGCCTAAAAGCTGCTCTTGACAAGCAATGCCTGGGGTCAGAAAAGGCTAGGAACACCTACTCCAAATTAGTGGACAAGTGGGAATGAATGGCTACAGAACAGAAGATGAAGAAGGACTTTGAAAGAAAGTTTTGGGAACTCACCAAAGCTTTACAAACCAAGTTCTTGAATGAACGGATGAAAAAATTATTACAGTCTATAGCTAGGTCAGTTATTAGACCGAAGACCGGTGTCACCAAACTGGATGACGAAGAATTCCACATTTGGTATATCGTCAGGTATCACGAGAAATTTGGATCAGAGATGCTATTGCTTCCATGACCGAGGGCGACGGAGACAGCGCAGGAGGCATTGGAGGAAACCCACATCCAGGTGGTTCGAAGTCTTCTGGCTCCAGCTCAAGCAGCTGTAGTTCATCTGATTCTGGTGCCGGAGATGACCTTCCACATGAACACTGCTAGGAGCCACGATACATCGATACGCAGGAAAAAAAGAACTCTTTTGAAAATGATGACAGGACTTGCAGTACAAGGCAGATATTCACAACAACATGCTAAAGATGGAAGCCCCGAACTACCAAGCCATTTTATCAGGGCTTGCCAGGTGATAAGCCCTGGACACAAGCATCAAGGAAGTCATTAAGAATCGACTATCCTTTTTGAAGTTTACACTAAACGATCATGCAGAATTCAAACTGCTGCTGCAATAAGTTGGCGACACTTATGTGAGACAACTGCAAGAGGAGAACAATCACCTTCATAATGATCACAAACCCAAAGATTAGATGAATCAGAGAATACATGATGATGATGGGGATAAGGGTTCAGACTATAAGAAACCTTGAACAGAGAAGAAGGGACCTAAGATTATTAATACAGAAATGGGCATAGCCCTAAAAGCATTCGGGATTGTTTGTTGGAAACTAGAGCCCAGCATGATGAAAGTAACCGCTGCGGTTCCAAGGAACATCTATGTATGTTCTGGACCTCATCATGCAAGATTAAGCCGAGTCGTCTGGCTAAATGAATACCAACAGCAGTCTCTAGTTCCCAAGTGATCTATGAAGTTGAGTCTGATGGTTTTGAAATTTACAAATGAATCATGTGTCTTTTCTTTTTCGTTGTGATAAAGGATTGCACTCTTTTCTAAGTCATTGGGAAGTGATCGTCCTCAGTTTTTGTATATGGGTAGAGAAATCTATATATTTTTGAGATTACATCGGTATAGACATCTATGTTTCTTTCAGGCCTTGCAAATGTGGTTATCGGTATTGCTTATATTTTAGATGTTGAATATACTTTCTTCTCTGCTGTTCAAGACTGCGTACCTGAGAATGAGTTCAATACTCATTATATGCCGGTCATATAGCATCCAAATGTGTCAAGTCACAATACAAATTGAACCAGATTACATTCTCATCCACCTACAACCATGATGAATTGCAGCTGGAGCTGTGTCGAACGACAGTTCAACCAGGTAGTCAACCAAAATCATTGTTAATGAAAGGTTGTGGTCATTGCACCTCAGTGTGTATCCAAGAAACCAAACCAACCATTACCCACCTGAATCTGAGATGGGTTCAAGACCCACTATAAACATGTTTTCAGGATTCGAGACATGATGAACATCCCTGCAGGAGTTATCCTGGATGCTGTATACGACACACCTATGATGTCGAAGCAGTGGGCCGATTCAGCTGGTGTTCTATTAGTAACGGAAATGGAACCAACAACAGTTGAGAACTTTCATGCACAAAGAGTAGAAGGAGTGGGTCAGCTGTATACCTTCTCTGTTAGTCTGCAGTATGAATCCTATTTTACAGAAGAAACCTTGGAAATTGGTCAAATGGAAGATTCGCCTGATATCATGTCATCTTACTGGTGGATAGTTAAGCATGGAGCACACAGTGGAGTTTCCAAAGAAAATGACAAGCTCCAGTTGACATTGAAATACTGCCAACAACATTGCACAAAGGCAGTGGTATCTTCATTCTGAATCGAATATGACCATTCCATTTGAAGTTTGCCACTGATGGTCAATGGATCGAGGTAATTGGTTCAATGCATGTCAATGCGGCATATGAAATTGAAATTGATTGGATAGAGTGAGTTCAATGGCGGTACAGAGACTTTTGAACATCATGCAATGGGGAAACTACCAATGCTCTTCCGCCTCATCGGTTCTACGATCATGTCATTGACTTGCAGGTGGAGAACAACCTCCATAGGGTTCCATCGACACTCTATTAGAGAAGGCGATTTTGGTCCTTAAAAGAATATTTGATAGACATGCTTGATTCTGGAATCGTCTATCAGAACAAGGCACCTGTGGGTGCATCCTTGCTCTTCGTTCCAAAGTAACACAGAAGAGGCTTACAATTGTGTATAGATTCCAGAGGTTGAAATTGTGAGATAATTATGAACCGATATCCATAGCCACTTAAGAACAAACTTGGAGACACAATTGCTGGATCGAGGATATTCACCAAGATTGATTTGAAGGTTGGGTATATTCACCTTCGAATCAAACCTGGTGATGATTGGAACACAGCGTGTTGTACATGATATGGACATTATGAATACTGCATTATGCCGTTTGGACTGGTAAACGCATCAGCTTCATTGCAAGATATGATCAACAAGATCCTGGAAGATGCAATCAATCATAGATAAGTAGTCAACATAGATGATATTCACATCTATACAGGAAATGAAGCAGAGCATGTGCGATTGACTAGGGAAATCGTTCTTCAATTACAGAAAAACGACTTGGCTATAACATCCGATGAGTGCGAAAGGCATCAGAAGCAAGTTGAGTTCCTTGGGTATTTTATGTAGGGAGAAGCTGTCAGTATGTCAGAAGACATATTTGACACTATTGTTAAATGGGAGATTCTGGAGTCTGTCAAGGACTTCCAGTCGTTCCATGGATTTGCCAATTCCATTAACACTTCATTGAAGGGTTTTCAAAGATATTCAATCCTTTAACTGAGTTAACAAAGAAAACGAATGATATGTTTAATTGAAAGCATATCTGCAAAATCAAATAGCCTTCAATACAATGAAGAAGTACTTTACCATGGCACTCATTTTACAGCATTTTAAGCCTGTTTGGCTTGTTCTGATTGGAACTGATACCAGTGATTGGGCAATTGGGGCAGCACTCTTGCAAGTTATTGGTGGATACTACACCCCATTGCATAGTACTTTCGAATGATGGATAAAGCAGAAATTCATGACAAAATCCACAACAAGGAAATACTCATAGTCATATCTGCATTCAAAGAATGGAGGCAATATTTCGATGGTTCAGCTCATCCAATTTGTGTGTCCACCGATCACAAGAATATCAAATACTTGATGACTACAGCAATCTTGAATTCAAGGTATGCCCACCAGACTTAGGAGCTGGCAGGAAATGATTTTGAAATGTTCTACTGACCGGACAGTACGAATGGGAAAACTGGATGCATTATAATGGCGTTCGGAGAACTGCCCTAAAAATGGGAGAGATAGTGCTGAAGAAAATTCAAACCAGTCTATCTTCCACATTCTGAGATCTGATCTGTTGGTAACTCCGAAGTGGAAACAGTGCAAGTGACAGTGATGAAGTTATGAGGTGAACTGATTTCAATTTCTTCTGCAAAGTTGACAGAAATTCCAGCAGTCAAGTTCAATTCATGTCTGTTAGAATCAGTGGTCAGCACTGATGATAACCATATGGCATGGAAAGAAGACTATATCCAAGCTATCAAAGGGATCCACAGGCCAGACATTTCATTCAAAAATAAAGCCCTTCATGAGTAAGGCAGATTGTGGTTTCTGGATGATAGACAACTATGTATACAGATATTGGGAGTGAAGTATCATTTGAAAATAGCTGGACACATGGGACAGGATACGACAGTCGAGCTGGTCAGACGACACTGCTTTTTGCCCATAAATGGAGAAATTCATCGAAGATTTTGTCCACTTATGCCCTGAGTGCCAAAGAAATAATGCAGCTCATCATACTTACTATGGACTCCAAACCTTTGAAACCAAGCTTGGAGTGATTAGATCACAATTGATCCATATCGCACAATATATTTCCATTGAATATACCTACAAGCCTGCTCTTCCAATCAAGTCTATTATTTTTGCACAATAAGGTACAGAGACTGCAAAACTAAACTAGTGTGTCAACCAAACGTCAATGAGTTTTGGTTGCACAACATCAGTAACACAGGAGATTTTGTGTGGTATATTTGTATAATTGAAGTTCAGACTGCCTTTATTGATAATTTGTTAGAGGTTCTCCCTTATCATGCGTATGTGGTACATTGGGCTTAGTCTCCCTGGCTCACCACTGACGTCTTGTGTCAATGGGCGAGGATACACCCCTGAGGATGTCTACTAATGAGTAAGCGGAAGGCTCAACATTGCTGGGTGAAATTGCCATAATGTTCCCAGCTTCAATACCGCATCTTAGTAAAGTGGACTAGCTAATCCACACAGAGACAATACGCACACTTAATTGACAGTAATGAAGTGAAATATCGCTTAGTGCTGGCCAAGGCATGGGACACACCAAACAATACTGCCGAAGCAACGTAATAGCCTTGCAGAGACCAACAGGTCAGCTGTGCATTACAGATCAGACCAGTATTACTTCATATACAGCTGATACTGGAATAGAAACTATGTATGGAAACTTGAACATGTTATCCAAGAATGGTTGGACGAACGATATTATCATAGTATAATGGACTTTACTATCTTCCCGAGACCCGAAATCAATGGAGATATGTTAACTGTGCCCCGGTAGTTGATCTACCTAAAAGATACGTTTTCGGACCTAGACTGTCGAACCCCAGCTCTGTCGTGTTGGCACACATCATAACGGAGAGTGCGCAGCTCCCTCCAGGGAATACGGGTAAGACGCGATGACACTAGGTACATTACAAAGTATGGGTTGGCAGTTCATTAAACCTTGATTTCTATTCCACTCATACAGATGAAAGATATCTAATACGAAGCAATGGTCCCATATGTGTGTCAGCAACGTCATAGTATGCAGGATAACCTCTGGGATGCCTGGTGGAAACTTACACCTCTATACATTGTCAAAATAGAACTCTCCGCAAACAAACAACCGAGATCGGCTGTGTTGCAACGATCGGTTTGTGTGCGAACACCTACTTCGGTGGACTGAGTGTTATCGTGAGAGTACTATATACACACATGATAGTAATTCAGAAAGTACAGTCATGCCTTACTGATATACCTCTGACTGGAAATGCTCACCTATAAAAACCACCTTCAACTCCTGTTTAAACACAACGATCAAGCTCTTTCAGCAATCCACAGTCAGAACAACAACAGCGGAAAACCACCTAAAATATTATCAAGTTTTTACCTTTGAATATTAAATTATTATTTATGTCCCAATACGCCCGTGAAGTCATCATTATCTACAATGCCGCCTATTTGCATCAGTATTGCCAAACTGACGCCCACCTCGACTTTTTGAACGAGTTCTTGCGATACAACAATCTTGTGGATGATTACTTCCACTTCTGCGAGACTGGCAAGTATCCCTCGCAACGAGATCACTGCGAGTCTTCCGAAGACTACCTTCCAGACCCCTACGATGTCTAGGTAGCGGCTAAAAATCCGCGTATGCCTGTATACGTACACACCCCACAATGACTATAATGAGCTACCATCAAATTCCACTTCTTCAGCTTCGTTTTCGTCATCAAATTTGGACTATATCGACACCGAGTACGACGATATCGGTCTGCATCTACACACGCAGGAGTACCCCCGTAACGTAATTCAATTTTTACTGATACACCCAAGTAATATTTAACCAAGTATGGTGAAATTGAATCATGATTATCTGTATCACACAATATGTTCTTATTGAATAACCATGGCAACCCGCTGTTACAAGCATATTCATTATGTGTGTACAATAATATAAGTAGACGGCAGTGCAGAAAGTGAGCATCAATGAAGCATCAATAATTTTTGGCTGTACAACATCTCTTGGACATGAGATTTTGTGAAGAATATTAGTTTTATTGCAGCTTTCACTGCCTTGATCAACAGATCAATTTTTACAGATTCACTTAATCAACGTTTGGCACCAAATTTGGAGCAGTACAATCACAATTGATCGGTATTATACAGCAGATTGCTATTGAAAAGCATGAATGCCTGCTGTTATAGTATAATACTTTGTTTTTGCACAACAAGATATGTAGACTGCAGGACTAAAAGTGAGTATCAACAGAGCATCAAATATTTTTGGTTGCATGACATCCCCAGCATGTCACATTATATAAACAATATTTGTTTTATTCATGTATTGACTGCCGTTATCAACAAATCTATTTTACTGATGCATCTGAGCTATAATTCTAACTGAGCTTGATGAAATATCATCACAATTAATCTTTATCACACAGCATATCATTATTGAATAAGTCTGAATGCCCACCATTACAATCATATCAATTGTTTTTGCATAATATGATATTTAGACTACTGGCTAAAGTGAGTATCAATGGAGGGTCAACAATTATGTATTGCACAATGTCTCTAGCTTGATGAATTATGTGTGTTGAATTATTTTTAATGTATTTTGACTGCCTTTATTGACAAATGAATTTTAACTGATGCACTCAGGGGGATTGGGGTAAAATGCTGATATTATTACAATTTTGACTGACTTGACTGTCTGATCAGTTCTAAAAGTAATGGTGATTGTGAGTATCAACTCTTTCAACTAGAGCATACATATACACTTAACAACTAACTCTGAGTATTCAGGGAGTATCAACACATTTTTATGGTTCAGGGAATGGTAGTATAGATTGATACAGCTGATATGGAATAGAATAACTAGATAGACCAATTTCATGGACGAAGATACTTTGCCCATTCTCAAAATTTTATTACCTACCCGTTTCTTATATTTATCATTTGTTTTTGCCATCTGTCTATGGAAGAAGTTATTGAAGATATCAAAATATCCATGCTGTAATCAATTTTTTTGACTGCAGTTCAATTCAAAATCTTATCAACTCTACTTGTATATTCCTTTCAAAGAATTTTTGCATGGCTGCTGTGAAGTGTATTCATATGTTTTTGCTCGAAGTGATATACTTTTCTAAGGCTGAACATGTCTTCGTTATAGATTTGACTGATAAAATATTGCAAATGGTTTTTGATGAATGGTGGACCTGCATGAATGTTCAAACGAAAACTACCATTATGTGGAACAGCTCCCTGTATACACCATATTGGCAATTCTACAATCTTTGTGCAAATACATTCAATAGCAGCCCTGGTATTATTTGTATTGTCTGTCATCAGTTTCTTGCATATTTACCTGAGAATGGAACAAGTACTATGGGGAAACACCATTCATCAAAAGGACACAAAGCACCGCTGGCAAAGTTAACAGAGTCTGACTTTATCTTATGGACTGACACGGCTGGAAATTGGCAAGCTCTAGTGGTCCTCACCAAGAATGGCAGTCATGGTGTTAAGATGGTCAATTATTTCCAATCCAGCATATGTTGATTAACAATGCAAGATTAAACTGATGATTTTGACAGATAGAACATTCAGAATTGGCAGATAATAACTTTAAAACTCTTGAATTCAACCAAGAAACCTAGAATCACTATTTAATGCTAGGATTTGTTTCTGCACATATTCCATGGAATTCTATTACCAATCTCAAGTTACAACAGACTCCAATGCTTTACTTCACAATTTGATCCTGCCTTTGGCCAGTTCACACTGTAATATTTGCTCAAGAGAAAACCCCTAACAATTGATGCAATCCAAAAGCAGTTGCTAACAAATATTAAAGTCAGTAGAGTATTAGAAGACAGGACATCCATCCATAAATTTGCCATTCTGTCATTGGGTATTATATGGATAGCAATTGCTGCTTACATAGAGTACAGCTTGTATTTGATGAGGTTTGTGGCCGCTTTGTTTTAATATTTTGTTCTGCTGACACACAACTTTAGGTAAAAAGCCCATACTAAGATGTATGACTGGTGCAAAATATGAAAGAGGTACTTCAACATTTCGATCTTACTGAGAGTCAATCGCTTGGAATAACTGCAAATAATATGTCATCCAACTATTCAATGACTCAGGAGCTACAATCTATACTTGAAATGTTCTCAATTGAATGGCTGGCATTGTGATGCCCCATTCCATGCATGGCACAAGTCATCCAGCTTTATTGAGGGGTATTGATAAGAAATCTGGGAGTGAAAGGTCAAACAGAATCATTGGAAGCCAATAAGTATGGTGAGCAATTTGGACACAATGAGAGTGTGGCATTTACCAGAAGCCAAATACTGCAAAAGTATGGAAATGCAAGAGCCTCCAAGGTTGCAGCAATAACGCCTGAATTAGCCAAAATCATTGAAATGGTAGTTACAGAATGCTATCTACACTTACATTCTGAATACTGACCCTTGATATAGCAACGAATGCTTGCTGTATTGATCACTTTCTCTTCCAGAAGATGCAATCAGTTTCTCAACTGCCAGAAATCCAATGTACAAATTGCAGTACTACCTACCATGGATGTAAAAACTTGGTGGAATTCTACTGTGGCATTACTGGAGTGGGCATGCAGATTATGAGAGTTCATATGTCAGAGGCTCAAACACCCGAAATACAGTGATTACCAGCCTTCATTTACTACAGAGAACAAATGAATCATCTTTAAATGCCTAATGGAGGTGCTGTATCATGGTAGTGTCGAGTGAGAATCGAAGATAGAGTATAGATTGATGATGAAGGAATAAGAGATACAAAGGAATTAAGTTTTGCTGGAAAGAAATCAGGTTTTATTGAAAAGTAACAGGTTTTGCTGCAAAGAATCAGGTTTTGTTGGCAGGAAAGAGGTTTTGTTTGAAGGAATCAGTTTTTGTTGGTCGCATTGTAAATATGGTGAGAGAGTTATAGCATGAGCTACAGGATGAAAGGGTTGTGTACAGAGTTCAGCAACAATAGGTATTGCTTACTGATATTCTGTACCCAGTCCCTCAACTCGTCAAGATTTGTTGAGTCATTGTCGAGGTTAACTATTTCCTCAAAACCCACTCCCAGTATTCTGCATAATTCTTTTTCCAGGTTTTCTGTTTTTAGCAAGATTTGTGGGTGCTTTGCTCTCTACCCCTTGGAGGAATGTGTCCTGGCATTTTTGTAACAGCATTGGGCTGATAGTCTTGCTTTCCTGGGTGGTATATGATTTTGAACTGAAAACTTAAAAGGAATTCAGACCAACTTGTTTGTTTGTGGTTTAGCAGTTTGGATGTCTTGAAGTACTCCAGGTTCTTGGGATCCATAAAGATTTTCATTTGATGTGCTTAACCTTTGCATTCAGATCGCCACTGCTCTAAACTCTCAATCATTGTGTCTAATTGTTGGTCATATATGTCATAGTTTTTATCAGTGGGTGAATGTCCATTTGAAAAATATGCAATCTGAGGCAATATTGTTTGGTTGTTGTACTGTGAAAGGGCTCCGGCAGATATGTAACTTGAAGCATTGGTTTCAAGAACAATCACTTTTTCATAATCACCAAGGGCTATCACTGATGTCATTGTAAAAGCTGTCTTGAGTTTGGCAGATGCTCTTTTTTGATTGTGTGCCTAGTTCAGAGATACCAGTTTTTTGTAAGTTTTGTTAGCTGTTGTACCACCCTGCTATAGCTCCATATGAACTGGCTATAGAAGTTGGCAAAGCCCAATAAGGCTTAGACTTCTTAAAGTTTCTCCAGTGCTTCCCCATCTTACATAGCTTTGACTTTTTCAGATCAATTCTGATTCTGTTCACTTCAACAATTAACCTGTGGTATTTAACTTCTTTCAGATAGAACTCATATTTTTTTGCTTTTAGGAAGAGACTAACTTCCTTCAGTGTAGTCATGACTGCTCAGACATGTTACTTGTATTCCTTGAGGTTATCACTGTAAATAGAAATATTGTCCAAAAATGCCATGTAGAAGATGCCCAGAAACCATGGTTGTATATCATTGATGCATTCTTGGAATGATGCTGGAATATTGGTGAGTTCATACCGCATAACTAAGCATTTGAAGAGTCCATAGAAGGTTCAAATGGCAATTTTCGATTAATTCCCTCCTATTTATATGATCATATTATATATGTTGCGAATATCTAGCTTGGTGTAGTAGCAGGCCTTTGAGAGTCTTACTAAGGTTTCCTCAATCAATGGTAGGGGGTACCGGTTTTTAATTGTTCCCTCATGTAAACCTTAGTAATTGATGCTGAGTCTGTGACCTTCCCCTGGTTTTGGAGTCACAAGTACTGGAGCTTGGCAGGGTGATGAAAATGATCAGATGAATTGCTTTGATAAGTTCTTCTCTATCCATTTTTTTAAGATCTGTAACTCAACTTGTGGCAAGCTGAAAATGGGTCCAAAGAGTGGTGTAAATTCTTCTTGTAGCTTAATCTCATGATGTAGGGTTGATGCAATGGTTGTCTGTCCACAATTATTTTGCTAAACAGGGGCAGAAATTTGTGGTATTTCTTAGAGATGACTTCATTGAGGGGTTTTCTCTTGTAAATCTTTCATTCCCAAGGCTTTGTTAATTTTATACCATGTGAAGGTGTAAATCTTGAGTTTCTTTCTTTCTATTCTGCTCATTGATGGTAAGGCAGCTTCCATCCAGATATTGGATTTGGATTTCTCCAGAGCTGCTGTGGTTGCGATATGATTGCTCCATACCCATACACTTGAGTGGTATTGATAGTGCTGTTCGCAGAACTCATTTCGAAACCAATCCTTTGGCTCTGGAATTTATCTATGATGTCATGAAGTTGTAACCATGGCAATCCAAGCTTGATCAGATAATGCCCTAACTTTGCCATCAACACTGGTGATTGCTTCTGGTGTGATCATATTCCTATATTCAACTTGCCCAAGGTTATAATGGTTCCTGATTTGATGGGTCTTCCATTGATGACTTCGAATACTTTTGACTCTGATAATGTCTTTTCTTCTAAATAATGATTGTGAACAAAACATTGTCCACAAATACTATTCCTGTGGCTCCTCAATCGATCAATACATGCATGTCAATTAGTCTGTCTTCAATTTTAGCAACATTTTAAATCAAGATGCTTGCTTTCCATTGAAGGCTCCTCAATTTCTGCACTACTAATTGACAACTCTGAATATCCAACACAAGACTTAACAACTGTAGACCAAAAAGATTTCTGCACAGTGCAATGGCCATTCTGATGGCACTGGCTTAAATTTTTCATGACTCTGCTTTCATTTTGATTGCCTTCTCTTCTTCCCTGAATCCCTAAATGGTGTTACTTTGACCTGTCCTAATGCTGCCTTCAATTTCCTTTGGCAAATTGCTGTGAAATACCTTGCATTCCCACAGTACACTTATAGACCTCCATCTTTTGCATGCTTTCATTTTGCCAGCATCATCTTTCTTCGTTTGACTGCGCATAGGTTCATAAGTGCGGCACCAAACTTACCTGCTCCCGTTCCTGCTGGTGCAGTCTCTGGGGCAGATGCAGTGTTGCTCACATTTTCAGGCTTTGGTTCAACTTCCATCCCACGAGCCAGATATCTTTCCACCATTCTTGCTCATGTTAGTGTATCGCTCTTTGAGCCCACTTGACCAAGTTGACTAGTTTGTTTGGAAGGTGTGTGTGCTGTTGAGAATCTATTAATTCATTTGCTGGCCATTTTGTAGTCCATCCATTTGTGCATCTGTGTTCCATTTTCCATCAGCAACATATCTTTGGGAGTGTGTCTAATATTGGAATAATTTGCAGTCTCTTTGCTTCAGCTTTAGGAGTTCTCTCTTTGCAGTTGCCACTTTGTCTTGATCTCAAGGCCAAATCTAGCATCTCCACAAGGATGGTGGATGTATCCAACCTGACTTATCCTGATACTTCATCACTACTTGTGCCAGGGCCACTGTCTTGAGATGTCCAACAGCATATCTCAGCTTCTTCTGTTTGGTGTTGAATGTCATTGGTTTTCTGGCAATGTTCAAGGCCAACTGAGCCTTCTATCCCCTGAGCTTCTTTCTGTCTTGCTCCAGCAAGAAGGCTATTTCATTTCCTTTGTGTTTATACTGTTTTTGATTTCAGCCTTGAGTATTTCATCATTTCGTTCGTTTCAAGATTCGGGTTGCCTCTTCCCGATATGTGTTTGCCAAATTGTCTCATAATTTCCATCCGTGCCTTGGTATGTCACAAATCATGTGCTCGCTCCAAGTGTTTTGGTGACCTAGTTTCCAGCTGTTGTTCCAGGTTCCTCACTGTCTCCACTAGATCCTCATGATTGCATTCTGAAGTTCTTCCATCAGCTGTGGTTACACTTTTTTGTATGCAAATCAGTTCTTTCTTTAGGTTCTCTTTCCTTCATCTTTTTTTCCTTTGCCTTTATAACGGACTTTTTCTTTCACTCAATCATTCAGCCTGCTGGTCATGAATTGCCTGACCAGGCCATTTAGTCCTTCATTGATTGTCTGAATATGCGCCTGGAGCCGTCCTTTGTGCATTACCCCTGTGTTGCCTTCCATCTGGTTTTCCACTTGTGTTGGCAATTACCTAGTCAGCTTTACATCGTGCACTATTCTTGAAAGTTTCCCTGACATGTTTTTGGTGATATAAAAATGATGCTATGCGAGGGAGAGGGGATTTGTTAAGGTTCCAGATGAACAGGTCATGTTCGTCTGTGTTGGTCACCTTGATCACGGTCATTGAGTAGCTGGTAGGTTTCTTGGTCAACAGCCTTTCTTTATCAACTTTGGCCCACTAATAATTGGACCAGGATGGTGCGGTATTTATTGTTGCTGGGTGTGTTCTGATCATGGCTTGGAAGGCAATTGTTTGTTCATCGGTGGCTATTCCTTTAGTAGTATGGATTGCCCCACCATTGTGTTCACAGAAACATGCTTCCTTGTTCAGCAATCCACATACAGAGTGTAGTATTTGGTCTAAAAGTTCTTAAACACTGGATCATGATTTTAAATTCCTCATTCTGTCATTGCAGCTTTGGTCCAATGACTGTTTCATAGAGAGTAGACTTGGGGTTTGTCACAAAAGCATTCTTCAAGCGGTTATTCAGTTTGTTGATGGATTTCGTCCATGCTAGCAAACGTGTTGAACGGTTCCTGCTTTTGAAAGTTGGTAGGATTGACTGGCTAGATCAAAAAAGTTCATGCGGCTATGGCAATAGGAGTTGTATGCTGTCATTGACCAGTTTTTTGAAAACGTTGGTGGATCTGCACAGGTTCCAAAAGCAGGCTACCCAGATTTATCACTGGACATTGTAAACGATTGGTTGATTATCAAAAATGCCAATTGATCCAAACCTGGTGCAGCAGCTATTGCAATATTTGTAACAAAAGTAATAACCACTTTGGTAAGGATAGCGGCACCTGAACGATGGGTGAAACTGAAATTATAACTCGTAAAATTGATTTTTGGACTTATTCTCTTCTCAAGGGTTCTAGGCATACATCTCGAGGATTCAGGGCCCACGGTTCAAGGGGTTATGAAAATCATAAGCCAGAAGGCTAAAGTGTTGAAAATAGTCTTTAGCCAAAATGACAAAAACTGTAAGCAAGAAACTTGATCCAGAATCACTGGGGGTAAATAATTGAAAGCCAAAGTTGATTTATGGTTTTTTTAAATGAGAGAATGAGTAAAGAAAGAAACTTATCCTGCACCAAATTCCTGGTTTATATATATTGATTTCTTCCATAATCCACTTGTTTCATAATACATTCAAACTCCTGCTATCTTTGTTCACCACTGTCATATGATTCCTACTTCCTCCATGAAATCTCATTCTTTCCATTCAAAATCTACTTCTTTCCATTTCAAACCTGGTTCCTTGTATTCAAAACCTGATTGTGTTCAGGTGATATATAACTCCTCTATTTGTCACTGATCATTACACCACCATCAATTTGAACTCAGCACAATTGTAACCGTAAACCACCATTAGCCACAATATCATTCACATGGTGGAGTGGTAGCTGCCACAACATCCCATACCATTGCAGTAACTGCAATAATATATTTTGATTACGGTAGCACAGACACCTCTCCTGATGTACCTACTTGCATATACTATTAATATCAATCATTCAATTGAAATATGAAAAATCTTCCAAAATTGACTCAATATCACAACTACTCAAATCAGACGTACCTTAGTTCTTTGCATCTTCAATGCAGCCTGGCCAATTACAGAGCAAGGATCCAGAAATACATGACATGGTTTCTTGACTATCGGAATGGAATAATTGGCACCCCCATTGAAATCAGCAATGACACTCTCCATACCTACATCTTCACCACTATATCTGTCACGGTTGTGTAGAGTGAAGCTTGATGGTGGAGTGATGACTGGTAAATATTACAAAAGATAAAGAATGACGAGAATGAAATCAGGTTTTGAACAGAGGCTGAAGCACGATGAGAAGGAATTCAAGTTTTGAATGGAGGTTGAAGCATGACGAAAATGAAATCAGGTTTAGAATGAGGGCTTTACAGGAAACGACAGAATCGTAGGAAAATGGTGGACAAAGAAAGCAGGAGTTCGGATGTATTATGGAATGAGTGCAATTACAGTATATCAACCAGGTATTTGGCAGAGGATAAGTATGTTTCTTCACTCGTTCTCTCATCTATAAAACAATCAATTAGCTTCAGCTTTCACTTCTTTCAAACTTGATGATTCTGAATCGAGTCTCTTGTATACAGTCCTCGTTCTGTAGCTACAGGATACCCTTGGGCTTCTTAGCCATCCAGCTTTCAGTTGTATTACCCATAGACTATCGAGCCCTGAACCCTCGATACTGAGCCCTGAATCCTTGACAAAACCAAATCAATACACAATGCCAATTATGATCTGTGAACATCAAACTTCTACACCCACACCGCTGAAAGTTATGCACGCCATCCAACAAGATGAAGGAAAGAACATGCTTGTTAAAGAAATTGGAGATGCCACCATGGATCAGTACTCTACACCCAGCGAGATGGCTTTAATGGCCAAAGCCATGGTTGGGATAACTGGTAACTCTATGGAATTCGAGGAACAGAAACTGAAAATACAGATGAAAATAATTTCATCTGTATGTACTGCAAAATAAATTACCATACAACTGAGAATTGTGGAATCCTCAAGAGGTAAAGCACATACAGTGGGAGTCACAGCTTCAACATGGAAGACAACAGGTGATGCTTCTACCGAGAAATACAGGATCATGTCGAAACCGAATGCTGAATATGCCAGAGAGGGTATAATGTCCAAAATCAGGTCATGTAACAACACACCAGCAATAATAACAAAATGCTGGAAGCAAATGCCGCGCTAGTGCTATACAGTATCTCCACTGGGGAAGTCCTTTTCTGACTATCTGACAATACTGAACAAGCTACTATTGGCCATACCACCTATGTTACCCATTCCACCATAAACAATTTATTCTCCACAATTACATCTACAACCTGGATCGTAGATTCAGCTGCTTCTCACCACATTTATAATGATTGCAACTTGTTTGTTTTCTATAAACTACTGGCATCTCTAATCTCCATTAAGTTCAGCAATAAAACTACAGTAATTTGTACCCACCATAATCTCATAGACATATTACAGAAATCGACTACTTTACAACAGCAAGCACTCTATATGTCTATGCTTCATTTATTTTTGCTTTCAATGAACCAGCTTGACTGCTCCCACAACTCCATTACCTTTTGACAAGGTATCTCCCCCATATCAATAAACTCACTCACATTTACTGCAAATCCAGTTGGAAATTGCTACTTTCTTCAATTACATACTGATGTATTCAACCTCTCAACAGGTGCAAGCCAGTCTACATGTGATTCTACCTCAATAATTGTCACACCAGACAAATTATTGAATATCTTCTGCCTATGGTATTGTTAATTGGCCCATCTACACCCAGCTGCAATGAAATACTTTATTGATGACTCTGGTATAATTTCACTGCCAAATATATAACATTTGCATTCAGGCAAAACATAAGCGGATATTTATATGCACCAAGGTGGAAAAAGTAATCAAAGCATTTGAACTAGTCTACTGTGACACCTGCGGCCCATTTGGAACTCCCACAATTGCAGTAAATTTACAATTTATTCCATTTATTAATGATTTCATATGCTGGACATCAGTCTATCTACTCCTGGATAAGTAACAACAAACCTGAATTGCCATATATCATTATTTCCAAGCTAAAGTCAATGAAAATCACTAAGGCTACAAAATAACCTCATCCCAATATGACAACAGCCAAGGAGAATTCGATTACATGCACATACAGATGCTTTATGCTTTATATCATACTCTGTCAGGATTCTGTGCTTTGTATGCTCACCAAGAAAACTGAGTTGCAGAGACAATCATTCAAATAATTACAGAGAAAGCAAGAGCCAGAATGTTTGACTTTCAAGTACTGCACAAAGTCTGGGGTGAAGCAGTGAACCTGGTCATATATAAATATGAGCGAATGCTGTATGAAGGCGAAACTACGCGTGACAATCGAAATGGCAACAAGGGTGCCTATGTGATTTTATATAAAATGCCCAATAGCTATGGGATGCCAGAATAAAATTAACCAGATGATGATCCCACTGAAAAGCCAATAAAGTTGATAGTTCAACTTGATCATCATTAATGTTTCAGATACTACATCTATCATTGAAAACTAGAGTGCCATATCGGCAAAATGTAAAATACTTCTGGAGAATTGGTGCAATCTCCCAGCAGCTCCCAGGGGCTTCCCAGGGATTCCCGGACACTCCCGGAGCATAGGAAGGTACTAATAGTGCGTCTGGAAGAAATAACGTCGTTTCAGACCCTCCTGGAGCTCTCAGCAAACCTTACGGTGACTCTCCGAGCTTGGGATGGTACTCCGGGATCATCCAGCAGATATTGGTGTAGTTTCGGAATCCTCCTGCAAATAGCACCAAATCTCCTGGAGACTGCCGGAGCACAGGAAGGTACTCCGGGAGCCCCCAGGAGACATGGATGTAGTTTTGGACCGTCCTGGATCTGTGGCCAACCCACCTGGAGCTCTCACCAATACTCATGGAGACTCTGGAATAAATGGATATCGTTTTGGACCGTCTTGGATATTTCACCAGTGCTCCTGGAGGCACCAGCATCATATTCCGGCTGGTGACCTCAGCCCTGCTGGGCAAGTGCGGGAGAAAATGTTAGATAGATTACTTTTGGAGTCTTCTGGGAGAATTGGAAAAGCTGCGAATACTCTTGGAGCTCTAGCCAAGTTCTTTCAAAATCTTGACAGTTTTGTTGTCTCTTTCACAAGGATTTGGCGCACCTGACGAGTGAGTTTTGGCACTTCGAAACCTACTGCAAGAATGCTTGACGAATCTGAGATGGTGAGATCGTGATCACTCATGTGATCCCCGGTGCACCAGAGATTCTCAGCACCCCTCAGATGCTTGAAATTTATGACATCCCTGGTGCTCTTATGATGCTTGGCGCTCCTGACATGCTCCAAATTTATGACATCTCTGGCTCTCCAGTGATCCCTGGCGCTCCTAAGATGCTTGGCGCTCCTGAGCTGCTCCCAATTTATGACATCTCTGGCGCTCCACAGATCCCTGGCGCTCCTGAATTCCCGTTTGCACAGGCCTCCGATGAGGGTGAAATCTTGATTCTATTGAAATCCACAATATATACAGGGTTGGACAAAAACAAGGGAGATAACAACTTTCAAGTGGGCTTGGGGCAAGTTTAAAGATAGAGATGAATGCTGCCGAGCATGAGAAATTGTGAGTTTGATGGTCACTCAAGCTGGTTGCCGATAGCGAGGGCATGACTGAACGTAAGTCATTGGTGTGCGATTTGGCTTGGAATATGATAACCCACAATTGGGCAGCCAAGTGGATGACTTAACATAAGTAGAGAGGAGAGGCTGCATATATAGTGCTCCCATGGGAAGGAGAGACAGCAGCTGCAGCCGGCTGCAGAGGGCGAGAGTCTGACGGAGTGCAATTGTACATCAGCAAAGTGAATCGTGAGGTCCCGCAAGCCCCGGGACCCTCCAGAGGTTGCAGAGAATGATTTTGATCGATGCACTGTGCAGAGACTGCGGGAGCCTGCGGGAGCACCAGTGCAAGGTTCTGGAGTATCCAGAAGCACTGGTGTAATGTTCGGTAACCTCCAGAAGCGCCAGTGCATGGTTCTGTATCCTCCAGGAGCACTGGTGTGAGGTTTGGAAGCCTCCAGGTGCACTGGGGTATAATTCTGGAGTTCATGAAAAACATGTTTGTGCTTGAACGCAACCACCACCATGCTAGAGTGGCACTAGTATTGGAACATAAGTGCTTAAGATTGTAGTTTCTATTGATATCCAACTATCCACACTATAAACACACTTGGACTGATACCCAGGGGAATATAAATGGGGCTTGGAGAGAGAGGATGGATCTCCAGCTGGCGGGAAGTGAGATGATGATATAGATGACTAGTGGGCTTGGAGGGATATGACGAGATGGATTCCCAGCTGGCTTGGAGAGATTTACAACACGGATCACCAGTAAAATTAGAGTGAGATGGACATAATGGATCACCAGTGGCCTTGGAGGGTGTTCAAAGTGAGATGGACTGGACGGATATTGAGTGGGATTGAGGCGGCCGAGGACATGTGATTGTGAGAGAGATGGTTTCTCAAGCTGTTACTGCAAGTAAAGGCAAAACCCAATGCAAATAATTGGTGTGAAATCTGGCTTGGGAGATGTTAACAAACAATCACACAGCCAAGTGGAGGACTTGACTTGGGTAGAGAGCAGAGGCTGTACGCACAGTGCTCGATCACACATACGGTGCTCGTATGGCAGTGGTGTTAGCAACGGTTCCGGATTTGGACCCGGCGGGTAATATAGGGGTGCGTGGCAACAGCCTTACCACATCAACAATCCACGATTTTTCAAGCGAACTGTTCAATTAAGTCCATGAATATTGGTCAGATAATTTAGCATTTGGTATATCAAATATGCAGCTTTGCATGGCGCATCTTTTAGTGTTCTCCGATTTTCAATATCTCTAAAATTGAATAAGCAATTGGGTAAAAACCTCGTTTTTGGGCCCAAAATGACACCTTTTTCAAAGCCGCTTGCTGAGTTTTTGAGATATGCAAAATCGGAGAACAGCAAAAGATGCACCGTGCGAAACTGCATATTTGACATACCAAACACTAAATTCCCTGATGGATATTCATGGACTTAATTGAGGGAACCGTTTGGCAAAAACCCGATCCGGCTGGGTCTGTTCCGGGTTTTCTTGGACCCGCTATAATACAAACGGGCCGAAACTGGACCCGTTGCTAACACTATATGGGAGGGAGGGGGTCGGTAGCTGCAGTTGCCTGTAGAGAGCGAGGCCAGGAGAGTAAGGGCCTGACGAAGTGTGAGTGGAATTGGGGCAAAACCTGCAGCTTGAGAGATGTTATCCCACAATAGCAATGCTGAGTGGAGGACTGAATATTGCTAGGGGAGGAGTTGGTTTCTGAAGCCAGCTACAGATATGAGTTCCACAGTGTACAAGAGTGATCGATCGAGCAAGGACAGATGACAGCTGGCTCATGATGTTAACCACTTGATGACTGGCGATGCTCAGGGGTGGAACCTAACTCTAGAACACCTTGATGAGATGAGGTTGAGAGAGATCATGAGAAGGAAAGAGAGAGATGATGAATGAGAGTTTGGGAGCTGCAGGGAAATAGAGATGGACCTGAGAGTTTGGATTTGTATGCGAGAAAGATTCGGTAAGTTGCATTCGTATTCTTGTCTGATATGTTTGATAGTCAATGGACTAAGCCATATAAGGCTTGGTTGGCCGAAATTGCACTTCTGATTTGGATTCGACCTGCCAGATTGGGTTTGAGAACAATGCTTGCTAAGGAAATTATACGAGTTGACGGATGCAACCTACCACTTCAAGACCTAGTTTTCCACATACGAATCTAAGCTCTTAGCTCTTTCTTCAATCTCTGGTCTCCCTGCAGCTCCTCAACTCTCATCCATCATCTCCATCGTTCCTTCCAGTCACATCCGGCTATACCAGAGATAATTGCCTTCTCTGCGGATTGCCAGTCAAGCCAGCTTTTATCTGCACTCACTGAATTGATCACGTTCGCATACTGGGTGGTGGTTGCCTCTGAAGCCTACTGCACAGACAGACTGCGCTGTATCCAAGTTACCTCCTCTATTCATCTTTGTGATTGTGGGATAACATCTCACAAGCCAGGTCTGGCATCAATTACACACGCACACCATCTACACTCGCACTCCGTCTACACTTGCACTCCCTCCGGCCCTCGCTCTCTGCAGCCAGCTGCACCTACCAACTGTCCCTGTATCCATCAATCACACTTGCACTCCACCTGGCCTTCGCTTTCTGCAGTCAGCTGCACCTACTAACTCTCGCTTCATGTATCAATTACACTCGCACTGCACCTGGCCATCACGCTCTAGAGCCAGCTGCACCTACCAACTCTCTCTTCATGCATCAATTACACTTGCACTCCACCTGGCTGTCGCTTTCTGCAGCCAGGTGTACCTACCAACTCTTTCTTCATGTATCAATTACCATGGCACTCCACCTGGCCCTCGCTCTCATCAGCCCGCTGCACCTACCAACTCACCCTGCATGCATCAATTACACTCGCACTCCACCTAGCCCTCGCTTTCTGCAGCCAGGTGTACCTACCAACTCTCCCTTCATGCTACAATTACACTCGCACTGCACCTGGCCCTCACCCTGTGCAGCCGGCTGCAGCTACTGACTCACTTGGCTGACTCCTTCTCGTACACTTGCTGCCAAGCACCGTACATGCAGCCTCTCATCTTTATCCAAATCAAGTCCTCGACTTGGCTTCAGGATGTCTGCTTGCCCATCATCATATCTTCTCTCTCCAAACCCACTTGAAAGTTGTCTCTCAGCTCCCGTGTTTTCGTCCAACACAGTATATATGGTAGATATCAATAGAATCAAGATTTGACCCTCATCAAGACCCTGTGCAAATGTGAATTTGGGAGCGCCACCAAGGGCTGAGCATTTGAGGAGCACCGAGTATCGCAGAAGTACCTGGGATCTCACAACAGTTGAGCATCTAGGAGCACCTGGGATCTCAGGAGCATTGAGCATTGCAGGAGCACCTGGAATCTCAGGAGCATTGAGCATCTCAGAAGCACCTGGAATCTCAGGAGCATTGAGCATCTCAGGAGCACCTGGATCTCAGGAGCATTGAGCATCTCCGGAACACCTGGGATCTCAGGAGTGCCAGGGGTCTCAGAAGCGCAGGTGATCTCAGAAGTTTGGAGCGTCTCAAGAGCGCTGGACCTCTTAGGAGCCCCCAGGATGTCACGAGTTTCCAGATACTCCGGAGAGCCGAGCATCTCTGGTGCACCAGAGATCTTCAGAGCCACAGCAATCATACCATGTCGGATGTGTTGAACATGCTAGCTGTAGTTTTCAGACTTCTGAAACTCAGGTCAGGTGCCCCAACACCTTGTGAAATAGAGAACAAATCTGTCAAGCTTTCAAAACAACTTGGCTAGAGCTCCACAAGGGTCCAAAACTACTCAAATATCTTCTGGATGCTCCCGTAGTGCCTACCCAAGCTCCGGGTGTCGCCTGGTGAGTAGCTGAGAGCTCCGGGATGGTCTGAAAATTCACCATTTCTCCGGGTAGCTCCCGGAGTACGTTCCTATGCTGCAGATGTGTCTGGGTGTATCTGGGAGTGTACAGGAGCCTCCGGAGCCTACCGGAGTTAGTACCAATGCTCTGTGGTCATTTTGCATTTTCCTGATGTAATTGGTGCAAGACCTGGCTTGAGATAGGTTATCCCATGATTGCAAAGCCAAGTGAATGACGTATGTTGGATAAGAGAGAAGTTGGTCTCCGAAGTCAGCTGGAAAGACGAGAACAACCGGTATATGAGAGTGATCGATCGCACAAGGACAGATGACAGCTGGCTCATAATGTCAACTGACTGTTGACTGGCAATGGGCAGGGGTAGAAATTAGCTCTGGTAAAGCTGGATGTGACCAGAAGGAAAGAAAGAGAAGATGGATCAGGACTGGAGAGCTGCAGAATGACCAGAGACCAAGGAAAGCTATGGGAACATGGATTCGTACGCAATAAACTGGGTTTTGATCCGGTATGTTGCACCCGTCAACTTATATAATCTGCATGGCAAGCCATATCTCCTAACCCAAACTCACAGATCAAATCCAAATCAGAGGTGCAATTTCGGCCAACCAAACCTTATAAGGCTTAGCCCATTAACTATCAAACAGATGAGATGAGAATACGAATGCAACTTACTGAATTGAGTGCAATTTTCTGGTGTTCAAATCCGAACTCTCACTGGGCTTTCGTTCATCTCTGTCTCTCTGCAGCTCTCACACTCTCATTCATTTTCTCTCTCTTTTCTTCTCATCCCATCTCTCAACTTCATTCTGGATTTTCTAGAGATAAATTCCCCCTGGCCATCGCGAGTCATCAGGCAGTTAATATCATGATCCACTACTTCAGTGAGCTCTGATTCGTCCTTGCTCGATCAATCACTCTCGCATATTGTGTGGTACTTGTCTCTGCAGCCGGCTTCTGAGACCGACTTCTCTCTTATAACTGTTCAATTCTCCACTCATCTTTACAATTGTGGGATATCATTTCTCAAGCCCTAGGTCTTGTACCAATTACCCTTGCACTCTGTCTGGCCCTCGCTCTCTGCAGCCGGCTGCAGCTGCTGACTCTCCTTCCCATCGGAGCACCGTATATGCAGCCTCTCTTTTCTATCCAAGTCAAGTCCTCCACTCAGCCTTGTGATTGTTCATTAATAGCTTCCAAAACCGATTTGGTACCAATTACTTGTGTTGTGTTTCTCTCTCACAATTACCCGTGCTCAGCAGCCTTAATCCCACTCTATATCCATCTTGTCCATCTCTCTTTAAACTCGCTCCAAGCCTGCTGAGATCTATTATGTCCATTCCTCTCCAATTCCACTGGAGATCCATGTTAATCTCTCCAAGCCCACTGGAGATCCTTCTCATCATTTCTATCCAAGCACACTGGTGATTTATCTCATCATCTCTCCCTAAGCCCACTGGTGACCAATGTTGTCATCTCTCTCCAAATCTACTGGAGATCAATCTTGTCATCCCGCTGGTAATTCATCATCACTTCACAGCCCGTCTGATCTCCCTCTTTGTATTCATCCAACCGTGTATATACTGTCGATAGATATCAATAGAAACAACAATTTCAAGCACCTATATCCCCATTCCAGTGTCACTCAAGCACATTGGTGGTTGCGCTCAAGCACAATCTAGTTTATCAATCTCATTCAGCAGCGCTCCTGGAGGCTCCAGAACCTTATACCGGCGCTCCCAGAGAATACAGAACCATACACCAGCGCTCCTGGAGATACCAGAACCTTACACTGGCGCTCCCAGTGGCTCCAGAACATTGCACCGATGCTTCCGGAAGCTCCAGAACCTGACACTGGCCCGCCCAGAGGCTGCGGAACCTTGCACCAGTGTTCCCGGTGGCTTCAAAACCTTACACAGGCGCTTGCGGAGGCTCCTGGAGGCTGCTGGAGCGCCCCACCATGCTCCACGAGCCTCCGAAACCTTGCGCTTACTCTGAACTACTCTACACTACTCCGACCACTGCCGGAGCCTCTAGGAGACTCCTGGAGCAAGAATCATATTTTGTTGTAGCAGCGTATCGACATGGTGCTCAGCCCAAGATGTGAACTTGGCTGAATAATGCTCGGTTATGTACATATTACCACCACTACTGGCACAGTTGTGCTGAGTGACGATTGATGGTGGAGTGATGATCGGTGATAAATATCAAATATAACCCACGATGAGAATGAGATCAGGTCTCAAATTGTGGCTACAGCACGACGAGAATGAAATCTGGTTTTGAATGGAGGCTACAACACAATGGCGATGAATTCAGATTCCAAACGCAGGCTAAAACCCCAAAATCAGGTTTCGAATAAGACACGACAGAATCTTGCGAAAGCAATATACATCAAAATCAGGAATTCGGAGGTATTATGGAATGACTGAATTACTGTATATACACCAGGTGTTTGGTGGAGGATAGGTTTCTTTCTTCACTTATTCTCTTGTCTATAAAACAATCAATTAGCTTCAGCTTGCACATCTTTCACTTGGTGATTTTGGGTCAGGTTTCTTGTTTACAGTCCTCGTCTTCGTAGCTATAGGCTGCCCTCACAGTTGTTAGCCATCAGGCTGTCAGTTTCAATAACCCTCAGAACCTCGAGCCCTGCAACCCCAATCCCGAGCCCTGAACCTGTGACAGAAGAACAAATCTACAATCCAGTCCATCTGTTATATTCTTGTTTTATGTGCAGTTATTCTCACCGTTTTGACTGCTATTACTATTGCCGCACTTGCAACTTGTCCTGCAAAGTTTTCAAATCTGCCAGCAATTTCCAAAACAGATTGGTTATCTAATTCCACTGGGGACACATCTGTGTATCTTGTTTGTGGACGTTTCAAAGACCTCCAAATCCAAATATTTTATGCAACCAGTATCATATTTACTACATAAGCGATGACAAAAGTACCTGTGACTGAATGTATATTTGTTATCGTTCAGAAGAGGAACGAGATTGAGACCACAATTACCCAAACCCAACCATTCACTGCAACTCCAGAACAATTCTTGAATCGGCCGTAACACCAACCTGCAACTGCGGTATAGAGGAATTTAATACTTCATTTGATTGCATTGAGGAACATAACTGTATTCTCTGCTCACTTTGCATTCTCTGTCTCGAAACCCTGTTACCTGTATATTCAGCCAGGGGTTTATGTGCTGGTATTCAAGCAGCTGTTGTTGTTGTGTCATTTCCTGTTCCAACGATTGCTGGATTTACTGGGTAGAAAACAAGTGACAACAGATCTGCGATCAGTATGTAGAGCAAAAACATTTATTAGATATGATATCAACAATTATCTTCATCAATCACCCTTCAAAAACCCAAGTAGTCATGTCAAGCAGCAGTACAACTTGAGGATATTGCAAAATCATTATTACAAGTGTGGATCAAGATATAATGTTACCCATGATATTGGTGGATTTTACACTACTGAATCAACATGATGCCCTGACAGCAGCCATCAAAAAGAAAGATTGCATAGCACGCATAGCCGGAGCACCAGCATCTCCAAGCAACAATCAAATTGAGCAATTACACGGACAAATCTCCAAGTTGTTCAAAGCAGGGAAACACCTCAAACGAAACAAGGCACACAAGGACAAGGAATTGGCATTGACAACACAGGGTTTAGAATTTAGAAGCAAGAGTGCCCGTCTGTACACATGAGGACTTACATACCAAAACCACTCATCTAGAATGACGACTATCAAGCGGAACACCAGAGATGATGGGAAACCTCAGACAGGAATTAGAAGAAACATAGGAGCCGTTAACGATTTGTGGAGAAGAAAGAAACAAATATCATGATCAGCTCAGAAGAGTGCTTGCACTTGCAGGGAACAATGACGGAGGTAATGGCAATAGTGGAGGCAGAATACCCAAACGCAGTAAAATTCTCCCATTCTTGAACACAGATCGAAGAGAACTCTGAGGATGGATTGCACAACTAACAATAAAATTTGCAGATGAACCAACACAATTCTTCAATAAGCAATCCAAGATGCGATATGCACCACACCAGCTACAAGGGGTGGCATTGAATCCGATCCAGCCATATTTCACCAGTTTCATGGGTAACCTCGGCCTCCCGTTGTTGGAAAAACTGTTGGACCTATTGCAGCTGGCATTCAGAGATCAAGATATACAAGCCACCACTAATTGAAAATTCTATAAGCTTTGACAAAAAGACCCTGAATTTGTTCAGTATTACACAGACTTTGAATGATGGGTGCCATATGTTGACTGGAACAATGCAGCCCAAGTACATGTGCTAAGACAGTGCTTATCCAAAGAATTGAATGATTCACTACAACATTACAACATACCGGAAAACCTTACAGAATTTTGTCAAACTCTGCTCAATCAGAGTGTCACAGATCTGCACCTGAGCGGCCAAAAAGACATCCAGAAGATGGACAGCAGGGTCAAAGAAACATGAAACCCCAAGCAACATCACACATCCCTCGGAAACAGCACCAGCTGGCGCTGTGATAGGTTATCATTGCCCCAGTCTGATGGATCTCTCAGAAGTCACATGAAAGGAAATTACTCTGGAAGAATGCACATGGCACAGGAAAGGAGGACTTTGTATGTTCTGCGGAGATAGCAGGCACATCGCGGCATTGTGTCGAAGGAAGTTGAACCGAGTATCAGGACATATAGAAGTAACACCTGTTAGAGATTCAGGGAAAAGAAAAGAAGAGCAAGAGTGGAGTCGGGAAAAGTTTAAGCCAGTACAATCAGGATGGCCATTGCACTGGGCACAAATTGCCTGTGTCTACAGTTTTAAATATTTTGGAATTGTGCAGTTTTCAATTAGCAGTGCAGAAATTAAGGAGTCTTCAATGGAATGCAAATATCTTGTTGTGAAATGTTTGCTGTAAATCGGAGTGAGATTAATTGATAAACACACTCTAATTGACTGTTGAGCCATCAGAATAGCATTTGAGGATGAAGATTTTTTCGCAATCATTAGTTAGAAGAGAAGGAATTACGAGAATCATGACAGTTGGAGATCATTGATGTAACACACATCGAATCAGGAATCATCATGACCATCGCCCAGTCAAATATAGGAATACAATCACATCAGAAACAACTACCACATCAGGAAAATCTTTCCACCTACCTCAGCGACTTGTGCGTTGGGTGTGTTGGGAGCGTACGTAGGTGGCAACCAGGCTGATTTTCGTATGCAAGCAACGCTTGGAGTTGTTAGTGCAACTGAATGCGAGGTCAGCCATATGTGCAACACCGTATCATTATTACAGATCTATTTACTTCGTCTATAAACAACTCACGGTCACTCAAGCCCTAGGTCATGAATATTCTATTGCTGTATTTTGTCGGCAAGTTATATCCCATTGCACATGCAGTTTCCAAGGCTGTTACAACAACGATATATATTGGGAGTCCATCTATCGTCACTAACCTTATATGTAGTATAATTATCGTCAATTCACTTATCTCATAACTCGCCCAGAGTGGCTTTGCAACACCATATCATAATTACGCATCCATTCACTTTGTCTATAGACAACTCATGGTCACTCAAGCCCCTGGTCATGGAAATTCTATCGATCCATTTTGTTGGCAAGTTATAAACCATCGTGCATGTACCTTGCAAGGTTGATACAACAACTATGTACATTGGTAGTCAATCTACCATATATGTAGTGTTATCTCACAACTCTGGGTGAAGCCTTTGGAGTATATAAATGGCTCATGGAAATAATGACTAGTATCAATTTGGCAAATACATGTACAACTTGTGAAATTATCTAAACAACTATTTGCATTGCCGAAGCCTTTTTCCCCCACCAGCGAGCGCCTCGTTCAATTCCTCCAGTACATAATAAATTGTATTACATGTTTTCAAATCAATATGACTGTTCACGATCCAGCCAGAGTTAGTCTCCTTTGAAGTGGATGGAACTTCAGGTATAGGATGCGCAGCGCCGCAGATGTGGCCTGCAGCCAGCACCTTGTGGGCATTCTCTCCCGATGCTGGAATAACTCTGACCATCGAAGAGATGGCATTTGGCAATCCTGTATGGAATTGATTTGACACCAGCACAAATGCTAAATATAAAACGTGACTGGAAATTGGGAGTTTGAAAACACGACGTAATTGGTATGGTAAGCGTCCTTACAATGCTTCATGAGCAGGTTCAGGAAATCTCTGATGTTGTCGGGCCATCTTCACCCATGCCCAATCGTTTCTCGGAGGTTCCGTATACCATTCCTTTTCTCCTGTAGCCCAAATTTTCTCATATGTCAATTGGCCATTGAATGTTTTGATAGGGATCTCAATGGTATGGAAGAAGGCGGCCTGGCACGTTCGCAGGTTATCAATGTCGAGGTATATCATCAAGGCGTTCAAATATGCTAACGTCGAGTTCACCAGACAACTCTGGAGAATGTTGCCATGGCTATACAATTGCAAACATCTCCGAACGTAGTTACTCCCTTCTGTATCGAGCCAAACACCACCTGTCGCTTGACTTCAGAACCCCTCCGCACTGCTTCCCGGTGACAGCAGTCAAATAGCTCACGTTCAGCTTGGTGGCCCACCTAATGTTGCTGAAACCATTTGCGTTGAGGTTCATTGCCGTACTGCAAATGCATCTTGGCTGAGATAATGATTGACAATCTGCCAATGACATCTCCGGTCCTATTGGGGGCCTGATACCCGTCTTTGATTTCGGTTTTTGTGAGCCACTTCACCAAACTCAGTAGACCCTGTTGCAACCCCCCGAATCACTCGATAAATCGCTGGAAGTGTGTCATTAGATGAGGCATTGGAAAGTTAAATGATGACCACTCCGCCAGGTGATCAACCACATCCGACTTTATCCAATCATTCCAGTGATCAAGTTGACGTTTTCGTTCGTTGGCAGAGCAATTTCTGTACTTGTCCATATCTGTGTCTCGCTCCTTATTCAGCTCTTTCTGCAATTCTTTTGATTGTTCAGTTGTTTTTCTTGTGAACCCGATATTGCAGGAAGACATGTTTGAAGTTGTGAAAGCGACGCAGAGCATCATCCATAAAATTCAAGGTATGCTCATCATGGGACGGGTATCGGCAGTAGTGGTAAAACTCAAGGAGTGCTCGGGTGCATTGGATGGCATCATCAAATGTTCATTTTTCAGAGGCGTTCAGACAACGTAGAGCGTTGGTGACGACTGCAAGCAGATAGCGGCTCATTGTTCTAAGTTCCTTTCCAGTGCACTGGCTAACCTCCTCATATGATTTCTTGGGTTTCGTCATTGTCAAGTATGCCGGTACAGATAACCACAGCTCGTTGTATTTTGGGAGTGGTTTGAACTTCGTCATGAGTTGTTGGAGCCACCCCAGAAGATGATTTAACATGCCCAACTGCATTGTGTGAAGGAGGTCTGGTTTTGGAAGATCGCTGACAATTGAACCGGTGTGCCATAATATATTGTCACCAAGATTGATGCCATGCTCTCTCAAAGAATAGAGGCAGCCTCAACAGGGTCGTAAGTAATTGGCTCGACAACTGGCAGGGTTGAAGAATCGATATCGCTGGAGCTTTCAGCAAATTGGTGAACTTTAGTATCATCAGGATTCTGCAAGTTTGCTAGAGTGTCTTCTGTATCGTATAAGGCTGCTTGGGCAACTTGGTACAATGCTTGATAAACATTAAGATCGCGGAGTGCCACCGGTATGTCGATATACCTGCCCATTTCCTTCTTTTCAACTTCACACCAAGGACATAATCCATATGCATGATAATGCAGTACTGCATGCTCTGAATAGTTGGCAACCCATCCAGACAGAAACATATGGCATTGCCGATAATGACCGTCGGCACAATAAGCGGTGAACTGACAATTTTGCGCGTTGGTCAGAGGCCGCAGCAAGTAGTCGTGAACACTCTGCATGACAAGTCGATCATGGCCTAGTGGGTGGGCCTTTTGTGCAGTGGAGATATCACGTAATTTCAATGGCTGTGGCAGAAGTGCTACCAGGACAACGCTGTGAGTTGTTGGTTTCATCCGGACGGTGCTGGAGAGGTTGCCAACGGTCATGTATACGGGCCATGCTTGCATATCGCCGGAGAAATTTGTGAGATGTGTCCAATCGGAGAAGAAGATCAGGGGAACAACAGTTTCGCCTGCTAGGTAGTGTGAGCACCGGTTCCAAATTACGGGTCCAGGTCTGTTCCGGTTTCGAACCGCCAACGAACCGAACCGTCCAATCACCGGCGGTGAAAAACCGAAACCGAACTTTAACCCGCCGGGTTTTGGTGGGTTTCTTCTCTAAAACCATCGCTCCAATTAAGTATTTGAGTTCTGATTGGATCGCGACATGTTCTATACGTTGATTATGCAGTTTTCGACGCGCTTTCACCTCCCGGTCTCCGATGTGCGATACGATTAGTATTCGTTGAGTCGCTGTGAAATAAAGCCGAAAATTCGGCCAATATCTACTGTTTTTCACAGCGACTCAACTAATACTAATTATATCGCAAATCGGAGACAAGGAGGTGAAAGAGCGTCAAAAACTGCATAATCTACATATAGAATATGTCGCGATCCAATCAGAACTCAAATACTTAATTGGAGCAGAAACGCTGTGATTATTGGGGCCGATGATAAATGAGGCTCTGCTGCAGCTAAAACCCGCCAAAACCCGGCGGGTTACGGTTCGGTTCCAGAACTGAACTGGGGCCACGGGTCCGGTTCCGAACCGGACCGCGGCCGGGTAACCCGGACCCGTTGCTAACACTACTTCTTGGAGACAATGCTAAACGTTGTCAGCACAATTCTTTTAATTCTCCAGGCAATTGACATACCTGGGTTTCCCACCACCAGTCTGCTGTGTGCATCTCATTGTATAGACGACGCCCATCGTTGCTGAAACGACGCTCAGGAGCAGACACTAGATCCTTCTCGTATGCCTTTTGACGCAAAGGCCATGTCGCGCATAATATGATATCCCGGGAGTAACACTCGATCTGCTTAGGGTGGCTTTCATTCCAAATGAAATTTGTCGTTTGCTTCAACCATAATGAATGGCCAAGGCCATCAGACATGAGCTCGATCATCTGATGGAATATGTGTGTCGACTTTAGAACTTGTTTAACCGACTGTTGCAGCCCCGAGTCCCCCTTTAACAAATCATCAATGAGACTCGACGTCGCTCCGTGCACAGTCAACATCTCCGCAAGGCGAAACACAGTAGCGTTGGAAAACGGATGCCAAGGATTGGCATGACCATGTGTGGAGTTGTCTTCGGTCTTGGTGGGAACGTAGTGTAGTGGCAGACCAGCATTTCGGAATGCATGTGTTACTGGTGCGGATTCTGCAAGTGCCGAAGGCTCTTGTGATTGTGATTGTAGGTAATCGACTGTATCTGGCACGGGATCATGGTTCCGAAACACAGTGGGTGGGTTTCGATTATCCTCATTGCTCGGGCAACTCTAGACGTTTCGCTTCCGCTTTTTATCATTGATAGCTAAACTTGGATGTGATCTTGAGGTAAAGTTTAAAGCCGCTCACATCATTGCATCGTGCTCTTGGGCATGATTGTTCTCCATATGTTTAGTCCTCCAGGTATCAGAGTTGATACGCTTGCCACAGACCATGCAAATGAACATTCCGATATTTCGCTTCTTAGTTGATGGCATTGGCAACTTTAGACGTTGTTGATACAATTTTGTATGTAGTTGAGAGTGAATAACTTATATTCAATTGTGGAATATTGCGTTTATTGTAAACTCAATGATCGATGGATGGATGGCTGTGCTCGAGCAGTCAATCAATGAGTCGATGAGTATGAAAAGATGCGCCTGAGTTTCTAAGAGTCTTTGATGGTTGCCCTGTCAACTGAGGTTGTTTCAGTGCTTGAAACGAAAAAGGAGTACGTACTCAAGACATATCCATCATCATGAACGCTCATAGCCTCAAACGAAAAGGCTCGATCGACGATATGCCAACAGGCCAAATACCGACTACGTATAAGAAGTTTGCAGCAACTCCCCGAGATGTCAACGCAACAAAGCCAAATGAGTGGGTGTCGAAAAACATCCGTATTCGCTGGCAGAAATCTGCGGAGCGTGTATAGGTGAGGAGTATTCACGCAGGAGTGTCGAAGTGGTACTAACAATTTCCCAGGTTGTATTTTCGTCGCAAGCATTAGTCGGAGTCGTGGTTTTCATTGGCATTTGTATGTATTCGAGAGCATATCGCCGGCTTAGTAGACCCTACTTACTGGGCTAGCACTTTCTGGAGTTGGCAGCACGATTCTTAATTTCTGGGTGGAGTTCTTGGAGGAAGCTAATTTGATTTTTTGATTTCGGCATATGATTCGGTAATATATTTAATAGAAAGTCTATGTGACAGTGCTTCAAGGTGCCGCAGCAACCCTGCAAGTTGCTGCCAAGATATATACAAATGAGTGACATTTATTGTTTGTAGCAAAATCAGACGGCCTTCCAACTAATAAAACAACTAATAGGGTCGTCACAACAATATAAATCAATGAATATTGACATCCTGCTGAGTGCGATGTCTTTGGCGCCTGGTGGGTTGTGAAACAGTGATCTTAGTGTCATTTGTTATGCTTGGTTTGACGAAGGAATGTATTGAACCATCATCTGAAATCAACCTCAAACTTAGACACTCATTCACTCTTAACAATGCGAAAGTTGCCCTAAAACTTAGAAGGTTGAAGTGAACTACTTGTAGTATTTTGAACACAATGCGACGTTTTCATACAGTCCAACTTGAAATTCATGTGATGATGGGTTGGATACAAACCTTCGGTTCAACATGATCAAACATTGTACCAGTTGAATTACAACTTGCTTCTGCGAAACAATTTTGATATATTAGGGCGCCGCCCCCGGGCGCTCGCCCAATTTCCTCCATCTTCCTTAAGCTTCACTCGCCATCTCTCTGGCGATATCTACCATCTCCGCGTCTGAATCCCATCACGTGACTACCCATAAACTAATTATAACTTTAGCACATCGACTCAACAACATCACAGGTTGTTTGGCCAATATCAGGTACTATCCTTTTCATGCACGTCAGTATAATCAATCCATCGCTAATTATCATCAGATCAATCCTTGAAGTTCTTTCGCCAACCCTCCGCATCTATACTCTAATGTAAATCATTCCCCCCATACCCATTCATAAAAATTAATCAATCACTAATCATTGTCAGACCAACTCCTCAAGTTGTCAGCTCAATGGCGCGCAAGCAGAAACTGTCCACGGATAGCTACAAGACAACACTGAAGCTGAACAAACTATGCTCTGGGGCTTTACGGAACCTACGAGCCCGCATTGCATTCTTGACTATGCACTATGATGCCGAACTGGAAAGCCGCGAACTTGGCTTGGGCTGCAGCGGGAGATTATACATTCGGATACCAAGACCTCAAAATATTTCAACCAATTTTCTCCGTTGTTTGGACAACGCGAAGCAACACCGGAGGGACGTTGTTGGTGGCTACCTTGGAGAACTTTTTGGGGGGATATCAGAGATAAATCAAGGACATCAAGGAATTCCGCCGGCCTGTCGTGGCCTGCTGCCCGCACCCGGAACTTGCCGGGCCGACACAACGCACCCCGACAATTTCCGGCGGGTATGGGGATTCCCGACGACACACGAGGCTTCAACTACTAGCAACGTCCAACGACCTCACGAGTTGCTCACACACCTCCTGCCCATGGTCCCACAGCATTCGTTTCGGGATTCTCCTCCCTGAGCGGGGCCTCAAACTTGACGAATCTGGGGTCCCAATCGACGTCAGCGTAGCTGGAGTTGGGGTTGAGCATCAGCATTTGTACGACAACTTCGATTGGCATCAGGGAGTGAGATGGGGAGTCACGCAACTTACTGACAGGACATTGAATGACCTATGGCGTGCCGTTCTGCCAAGTTGCCCAGCAATCCAGCTCGTCTACCACGGTCGTTCTATGGGCCCTTGCGAATCCTTTTGAAGAAATCGAACGTCCTAGCACCCAAGGCTCAGATGTGACTATCGCCGGATTCTCGGAAATCATGGCAGGGACGAGGGCAACAGGGTCCAAGTCGGCAACTCGGGCCAACAACAACTCTACTCGTCGTTCGCACAACTTCATGCATCTCCCATCGGCCCATATCACTAGACTATAAGATGATGCAGCGGTGGCAGCCTGGCTGGAAACAGAGACATATTCCCCCACGGCCGTGCTTGTGATTCTTCGTTGCCCGACTAGTTCCGTAAGTGGCACGGCAACTTCTGGAATCGACACGCCTGTCACAGACGGCTTTGATTATATCGATGCCACCCAATTCACGCTGGAGGAAACAATGGAGGATGCCCTCGAATACCGTGCAGATGTTGCGAATAATGATGACAAGGAGCCTCCAAAGTTCACAATTCCCACCACAACAAAAGGGTTCATTGATCGGGTTGACAAAACCTACCGAGCAGTAAGGCAACTTCAGAGGTTTTCCAGGCGACTCCAACCAAAGGCAAATAAACGACGGCCTCGTCGATCTGCGGATAAGAATGCAAGGATTGGAAACATTGTCTGTTTTCCACACGAAGCGTGTTATCACCACCCAATGATACCTGAGCAGCATGCTCGGAGAAAGCGCTGTGTATTCGACTGGGTCGCTCAAGCAACTCTTACAATCGGTATCGAGATACCAATCATTTCCCCGAATATATTGGGGAGGATGGTGAATACACGGTGTGGGTAGACACTCCGGAATTGGACGAACATGAGGACGACGACCGCGAATGTGGTTACAACAACTCCCTATCTCGTACGTTCGGTAGTCTTCCGCTCACCCAAACCCCTGACAATCATCCGTGCAGGCCAAGTGCGGACAAGCCTCCGACTCCCAGGCCCTCGAACACTGACTTTGACGATGCCCAGCAGCAGCCTCGAGATACGGGCAAGGGGAGAGAAGTGGGAGCAAGATCAGAAGTTTGACAATGAGGAGCTTGAGAATGGAGATAATGGGGAGGGAAATTGAACCCGTTGGCAGGACAACTTTGGGAATTGGAACGGGGTTTTTGTTTTTTGGGCTTGTTTTTGGTTCTGTTTTTGGTTCATTTGGTCTTTGTTTCCTCGGTTGAGATTTTGTTTTGTTTTTGCATGGCAGCTTGTTTCGTTCAGCTATGAATAATATGAGTGGGAAGGTTCGGGCGACTTTGGTAGTTGGCAAGACAATTTTGGACGTTGTTATATTTTGTTTTTTTGCTAGTATGTTACTGGAATACAATCTTATAGGCTCCAACTCCGAGAGCACTCACACAAACTCATTAGACTGACAACCCATGATGTTGCTCAGACATTTTTTGAAGTGGTCTAACCAAATATTCCGGTAGTAAATGTTCATGGAAATTGTATATCGTGATAGTTAGACACTGTCGGAGATGCCGCTCCGCTCGACATAAGATGTCGTTGTTCGAACGACTTGTAAAATTGTTGCACCATCTCAGTTCATTGACATTGACCGATATCTTTACTTCTATGTGAAATAACCCCAGCCCATACTCACGATGTCAGCCACCAGACCATCCTCCCGCAAAGTTGCTTCAACATCGAATACTAAGGCTCCAGAAATCCTTAAGGTAGGTTCCGCTCAATCTAAAAGTCGAATTATCAGTGGGAAGCGCAAGGCGGTGCCACATACTACTGATCAGCAATCTAGTCGGCATTCCAAACAGCCAAAAGTAGGAAACAACGCCCTGAATCGCTCGAGCAACCCAAAAAACATTGCAGTAACTCCTCCAGCAACCGACATACCTGCCGCCAATATTAGGGACCTTCCGATCCATGGTTCAACAACTCTCCAGCAACCTAACACGTCGCCAGTGGCACCGACACAACACCGCTCATCAGCAGTGCCGCTATCTCAAATCCGTTCGTCATCAATGATGGAGATAGTGTCCAGCCCATTACGCCAGAGCTGATAAACCAGACAAATTGCCACGCCAACGTGTAAAATTGTCATCACCTTCGCGCAAGGCTATCATCCAGAATCCTGAAGTCCCCAAAACCTCTCGCAGCGTAATGGCAATTACTGACAATAAGTACCGGGCAATACTCAAACATTCAACACGAACCATTGAGTCTCGTATTCTGCAGGGGAAACCATTCCTGACCGATGAAGAAATAGCCTTGGTAATTGCCTTTACAACTCAGAGAATTGCCAGTACTAAGAAAAATCATTGCCAGGAAGTTAATGATTCATGGCAGGATGCGAAGAGGTGTACGGTTTCAAGGTTTCGTGGTATGCACACGAGAAGAAGGCCACCACATATGTACGTGACTTCAACAATTGTCTGCGTCGCTGACTCGACTCTACAAATAGATAAAATCGTGCCTCAACTCCGTCCGATCGTCAATAATTGGCAAAGCCAGGGCCATAGTCGGATCGCTTTACAACCTCGACAGTTGTTCCTGCGACTGACAAACTCTCGATCGTTCGGCATCTCCTGAAGGATGACCGGTTCATTTGGATACTTGAGGATCGTGAGAAGTCATATGATGTGCGTTATCGGTATGCTTCTCTCTATCAAATTTCGAAATTGACACGACAATTCAGGACGTTGCTTCGGCATTCCG